>JAODAL010038164.1:0-39532 GCA_025379985.1 Phyllomedusa bahiana
GAAAACCTAACTTCGGCTTCGTGCAGAACCGAAGTTTTCCTGAAATTCTAAATGAATTCCACTTCGTTAGAATCGATTCCCCCATATCTACGCTATATGCCTGCTGTTGGAAGTACATGCTGTCCAGCGCGTATTTTCAGCAGCGCTCCAGTCCACCTCCCATCCACTTTCACTTTTCCCACTGAAAGAAGTGACGTCACTTATTTTTACGGGCGGGTTCTGTGTGCCAGGGAAAACAACAGGTAATCATAGTATTCACCGCAATGATTTTATTGTATTTGCGGGGCGTACTTACATTACATTACAGCGTAATTATGCCCTGCAAATATGCCGTGTGTACAAAAGTGCTGTGTGCGCTTCAATACGCCCAAAGTATGGGCCAACATTATGGTAATTCATAGCTATCATTATTGTTCTGTGTAAAAGCACCTTCAGACAGGTGGCGACAACAGGGTTTTTTTTTCACATAATTTTATCTTTTTATTAACACTCAATGCCATAGTTTGTGCTTTGTAATTATAGGCCTGCAAGCCCATAATTTCAAAGCAGAAACGCCGCTCAGTACCGAGGCAGATTTCTGCCTTGTATACATCTGTACGTCACACTGCATGTACACAGACAGGAAGCCCATATCTGCTTCCTGCTCTCAGCGCCAGTGGTCACATGACCGCCAGGGCTCCATGACTGCCTGAGCATGTGGGCAAATCAGACCCAGGTCAGTTCTGCAGTCAGTGCCCGGGGATGTATTTCCTCTGTAACTGGGGCTAATATGTCACCCTAGTTACAAAGGAAATTACAGAAAAGTGATATAAAAATGCCCCCTGAAGACCTTTTTGAGACCTTATGAGGGTACATTATGTAAAACAAAGTAACAAACACACCCACAAAATAAATGATTAATAAAATAAGTAGAGATGGGCGAATTCATTCTAACGAAGTGGACTTCGTTTAGAATTTCAGGAGAATTTCGGTTCTGCGCGAAATAGAAGTTTGGGGTAATTCGCGGGAACGAAGTGTGTTTTGTAATGCTAAAATGGCCACAAGCACATGGCATGACATAGGGAAGAGAACTCTTGGAGGAAAAAAGGAAGACCCTAAATGACATGTGCAGACATCAAGCCAATCAGAGACTGGGGGGCTTCTGTGACGTCACAGCATTATTTGTACGGACGGCACCCACGCTTCTCACATTCCTCCGTTGTGCCCTGACATAAGCGGCTGCTGAAGTAGCAACAGCAGAGATCTCACACAAAGGAAGTTGATTTTAACAGCGATTTGATGGGTGGGTGGGGGCACTGCTTTTATCAGAGACTGCTCCTCTTCCGTTATCATTTTGATTCAGTTTGTGGGGTATTGTAATTCAAGTCCAGGGTGGGTCTAATTCTGCCCCATATACATTTTAATACCATCTGGTCATTACTGGACCGTAATTTATATTCAGTAATTAATTAAGCGTGTTTGTGCTGTTATATTCAGTAAAAAAAAATGTGTTTGTAAACGGCACATACGAGTAATTATTCCTGGTGATATCTGGAGCGCAATATATAATCAAGGGGTTTAATTTAAACGTGTTGGGCTTTTGTTTTCAGTAAAATACACGTATTTTTAAACCCCATCGAGAAATTTTTCCTGTGATTTCGCAGTGAAATTTTTATTTTCAAGGTTAATTTAAAGATTTTTTGGTTTTAAAATTTCAGTAAAAAACAGGGTTTTTTTAAACCCTTCCCGCCGGAGCCAGTTTGGCCTCTTTTCGGCCCCTTTTTTAAAATCGTCATGTTCACTTTATGTGAGAATAATTTTTTTGACCTTTAACCACCCATGGATTCAGAAGTTTCTCGTGACACATGTGCTTTAAGATATAAAAAATTTTTTGGTCCAAAAAAATGTTTTTTTTTGGGAAAAAATATAAAAAAATCGTGAAAAATTTAAAAAAATTTTCCAATTTTAAGCTTCAAAAATTTCTGCATGTAAGACAGATGTTATTCCATAAAAATTTTAAACAGATCTCCCCATGTTGCTGTAGTTTGGCATCTTTTTTTTAAATGTCTTTTTTTTTTTTTACGACAAGGGCTTAAAATTTTAGTAGAAATTTTAAAATTTTTTTAAAAAATTTGCAATATACATTTTTTAAGAACCACCTTTCTAACATGTTTTTTGTTTGGGCCCTGATTCAGTACCCCCTTTAAAACCACTAAGAAACTAAAAACCCTTAAAAGTTCAAAACCGCTTTTAGGAAGTTTATTAACCCATAGGTGTTTAAAAAAAAGCAAAGTGGAAGTGAAATTTCAAAATTTCACTTTTTTGAAATTTTTAAATTTTTTTATACATTGTTCACAAGAATGGGAAATGTTCGGGGAAAATACAATTTAATTTTGTTTCCCCCAGATTTTTCCGTTTCAGAGATATCCCATTTTGGGGCCCCCAGTCCATTTTTTGGGCCCAAAACCCACAAGCCCCAGAATAGGAGGAGCCCCTACTGACCGGGGGCCTTTTTATTCCCTTTTTATTTGGGGGGCCTTTTCGGGTTTGGGGAACCCAAAGGTTTCCAAAAAACTTAATAAACCCCCCTAAAAACCCCCTATTGGAAACACCCCTTAAGGAATATCCCCAGGGGTGTTGGCATATCGCCCCCACAGTGTGTCAAAAAAAATTTTAGCGTTAGGCTGTAAAAAATTAAAAAAAAAAAAATTTTTTTCCAAATAATCTGTAAATTTTCTGAAAATGTTTAAATTTTTTTAAAAGGGGAATCCTGGTAAAAAAAGCCCCCAAACCTTGTTAGAAATTTTTTTCCAAGTTGGGGAAATACCCACATGGGGGTGAAATCTGCTGTTTGGCGCATGGCAGGGGGATAAGGGAGGGAGCGTATTGGCTTTTGAAATAGATTTTGGGGGGGCCATGTCGCTTTTACAAACCCCCAAAAAGTACCAAAAAAGTAAAACCCTTCCAAACCAACCCATTTTGGTTTGCAGCTCATAGATCTCATCTGGGGGTGTATTGTACTTTTTTGGGTGCACAGGTGTTACAAAGTTGTTGTTTTTTTGCATTGGCCTATGAAAAAGGGGGGAAAACGAAATTTCCCCGCCATGGTTTTTGGGCTTAAATTTTTTACAGCGTTCCCCCGTGCAGTATAAATGACAGGATATTTTTTCTATGGGGTCGGTCAATTGCAATGGTATGATTTTATATAGTTTTTTTTTTGTTTTATTACTTTTACAAAATAGAAATAGGGCATAAAAAAAATTTCTTTTTTTTTTGTTCTTTTTGATGCCCTAACATTTTCAGTTTTTGTAACGGGCTGATTCTTGGGTTTTTTTTTGTGGGGTTTTTGACTTTTTTTTTGTACCTTTTGGGGGGGAATCCGCTTTGATCACTTTTTATTTAAGGTTTTGTAGGCATTTTGAACAAAAACGCATTCCCGGGATGTTTTTTTTTTTTTATTTTTAACAGCGGTCACCGGGGGGTTTAAAAATGCATACTAAATTTACTCCGGCTCATTTCAGGATAACAATTTTTTATTTTTTTTTTGTTTTACTCTTTTAGACAATAAAAACACTTTTTTTTCCAAAAAGGGAAAAACCCTTTTTGCATGCCCTAGTCTGAACCCCCAATTTTTTATTTTTTTGTGTACGGAGCTGTGGGGGGTTGTTTTTTGCGGGAAGAGTTTATGTTTTTATGGTATTAATTTTTGGGGGGGCAAACTTTTTGATCATTTTAAATCCGTTTTTGGAAGGCGGGGGAAGAAAATACTGCAATCCTATAGGTTTTTTATTTTTTTTTTTAACAGCGCTCACCGTGAGTATCCCTGACCCCAGTTTTTTTACTTTGGGGTTTATCGATTCGGCGATACCCATTTTTTATAGTTTTTAAATTTTGGCACTTCAAAAAAAAAAGTGTTTTTATTGTGTTAAATAATATTTTTTGAAACGGTCTTCTGAGAGCAAAAATTTTTTTTTTTCCCTATACAAGCGGGATGGGCTTTTTTTTTGCTGAACTGAAGTTTTAATTGGGACAACTTTTTGGGATCTATATGATTTTTTTGTCGTTTTTTTTATTTTTTAAAGTGCTGCGGGTGTACAAAAATCTTTATTTTTGTGAGTTTTTTGTTTTTTTTTTTAAGGGGGTTCCGTACGGGTTTAATTAAAATGAAAAGATTTTAGGGGGGGGTCGTTATCACGCGGCGATACCAAAATACTTTATTTATTTTTTATTTATCTTTTTTGGGGGGATTGGGGTTTGTAAAGGGGGAAAAGGCGGTGTCGTTTTTTAAATTTTTTTTTTGTGTTTGTGTTTTTTCTTTTTTTTTTTACTTTTTAATTTATTTTTACTTTTTTTCACTTTTTTTCTTTTCTCTAACAGCAAAAATCAGATTTGGTTTTTAGAAAAGGGAGGCCCGGGCACAGTACCCTACTGTGTACTGGTCCCAAGACAACGCTGTCACCATGCCCACAATGCATTGGGGCATGGGCGTCACCGATGACCCCCGGAAGTGCGTTCACTTCCCAGTCACAGACAGGTATCGGTGCCGACGGGAGCAGGCAGAGGGGCTCACTCCTCCTGCCTGGGTTATTTCGCAGCTAAAAGCTGCGGTAAAGAAGCGGTAATCACCCGCGGCCGGGGTCCACTCCGGCCGGGGGGTGAAACGGCAAGCAGCCCGCGTAATTTACCCCTGGTCCCATGTTTGCCCCGGGCGTGGCTCCCCCAAGCCCGCGCGACGCCAGGGCGATGGAACGTCCCTTTTCGGGAATCACTTTTCCCCCAGGGGTTCCTACGCCCTATGTCGGGAAGGGGTTAAACGCCCCCAAACAGTAAATTTTTTGGTATTTCGGAGCGCAATTTTATATACAAGGGGTAATTAAGTGTTTGTGCTTTCTATTCATAAAATACACAGGTTTTTTAACGCCACGACGAGTAAATTTTTCCTGGGTTTTTGGAGGAAATTTAATTAAAGGGTTAATTTAAGCATGTTTGTGCTTTATATTCAGAAAAAAATACATGGTTTTTTAAAACGCCAATACAAGTAATTTTTCCCTGGGGTTTTTGGGAGGAAATTTTATATTAAAGGGGTTAAAAAGCGTGTTTGTGCTTTTATTTTCAGTAAAATACAGGGTGTTTTTTAAACCCACAAATGAGCAATTTTCCTGGGTTTTTCTGGAATGCAATTTAAAACCAAAGGCTCCCCAAGCCTGCGGGGGGTTTATTTGGGTCAAATACAGGGGGGTTTTTTTTATCATATAAAATATCTTCATTAAACATAGTCTTAAATTTTTGAACAAACAGTATGTCGAAGAGGGGTGGGGGCTCTTCACAGCAAGTGGGTGGCACAAACTTCTGGGCGGCCCAGGTCGCAGACAGAAAGGGGGGAGTCGCAGAGGGGCCCACTGGGTGGGCCCAGAAATGCGGTGTCATCTAGCGCGTGTGTTGACCAGAAACCCCAAAGGGGCCCTTGTTTGGGGTTACTAGGTCACCATTTCCCCCCAATACATCTTACAACCCCAGCCAAGGTCGTGAAACCCCAAAAACCCCCTTAGTTGGCATGGCCGGGGAGGGTCAGGGGTCCCACCTGTCCTAAAACCCCCCTGCCCGTCCATTCCTCAGCCAGAGATCTACTAGTGGTCTGCCGCCCCCACTAAACACGGGTAAACAATTTGGGACATACCCCTATTTGGGGCAGCGAAAAATGGGCCGACATCCCTGCTTTTTGCTGGCGGCGTATGGATGGGGAGTGGTGGGGGGTCATGTTGGGGGGTAAACCTCTGATAACAAGACCTTGAGGAGGCCCCAGCAGGAAGACCCCAACAATAATCGATAAGATGTACCGACCCATTTGGGGACCCGGGTGAAGCAAGGGTTTCATCGTCGGGAAAGAGGGGTCAATTTGGCATAAGCAGGGCGAGCCAGAAAGGGGGTAGTGGGGCCGTGAGACGGGTACAGCATGCGGGTCGGAGCCAAACGGCCTGGTGAAAGACGACCCTTTGCAGGCCCAAGAAATACAGAACGGGGAACCGAGGCAGGGTGGAGTATTCACTCAGTGCGGAGCGTTGGGGGTAAAATCACCTCCCGGGCGTGGGCAGTTTTTTGCTACCCGGGGAGAAAACTGGGTATATGTTAAATCTTGGGCAAAAAGTGAAGCATCCCAGGGACAAACTTGGGCACCAGGGCCCTGGTCCCATGCACGTCCCATCCAGGGGCCCGGGGAGAAACGTTTCCAATTGGTTGTCCATCTGCCGCCGCGCAGCCAGCGCAAGCACGCCCGTGGCAGATGTCATTGCTGATTCAAGGCCCACCACGTGCAGAAGGGAGGTTTGTCTTTGCCCTATCCCCCAGTCCCCGATGCTCCTGCTCCTCGCTATATGGCCCCCAGCAGTGTTCAACGAGGCGATTGCAAAGAGCAAACAGTAGGTCCCAACCCCCTCAGGGGCAGGCGACCCTGCCCGTCCCAAATTGTTGGTACTGCAGTCCATCCCTTTCTAGTGGTGGACTCTGCACCGATTCCAGAGAAAATAATCATGGCTTGTGCCCGAGCGAAGGTGGAGTGTCCAAGCCGTAATTTCTTTTCCAAAAAAGGCCAGTACAGGCAGGATCATGAGCGATATTATCGACAAAAGTTGAAATCGGCACGGTTGTTAGGCTTATCGAAAATTTCCGATCACGCGATGATTTAGGTGTTAATTCTTTATCAGATAATCTATTACTATCGCACCATTTTCAGCGTTTGCTGTCTATTTTGGTGGCCAGCCAATAATGCCGTCTCCCGCGAGGATCCGAGGAGGGTGAGGAGGATGTACAACGTCATACACCACTTTGCGGTGTATGAATCTCATTGCCTATATAAAATAACGTGGACCTCTGTTTTATCATGTAATCTGCATTTCTTGTTTGAGCTCATTCTCTGTCTATACACTACGTGGAAATCCCTAAAGAAGCATTTATGCTATCTATCATACATGAAAATACTTTTGAGGACTCTCTGGTTCACTTAATTTGATACATAATAGATGTTTAAGTGCCCTCGACTTTCAACTGATCTCAAAGTATCGGGGCAGTCTCTACACTACACCCAGCACTTTACCTCTCAATTGAGCCAATTCACGGCCTCTCAGCTGGGTCACCGACCTCCTTTTAAGAGAGAAATAAAAAAATAAGAAAACACCGATTTGCAAAGCTGCACTTTTTATGACAGCCTGTGAGGTTGGGGGTGCAGAAAACCAAAATGGAAGCAACCCTTCCTCTTCCCATTATTGGTTAAAATCAATGTACTACCAAGTATGAGTATGTTTCTGCACACAAAAAGAACATTTCTGAAAAAAAAAAATGTATGCAAAACCTGGGTGCCACTGACAGGGCTGCGGCACATCATGTAATTATACCATGTACACACACAGACCGCCTGCCAAGCGGCCACACTACTGCAAAAAAAGGGCACAATACACCTACGTGGAAAATCCCTAATGTGTGTACATGTATAATTACATGTGTGCCGGCTAGCCTGCCAGTGGTCACCCAGGTTGACTACGTTTTTCTTCAGAAAATGTTTTTGTGTGCAGAAACATTACTTATACTTGCCGCTGTACATTTATTTTAACACCTATATGGGAAGGGACGGGGTGCTTCCATTTTGGGTTTCTGCACGCCCACTCTCACAGCTGTATAAGAAGTGAAGGCTTGCAAGGTCTGGTGTGTTTTTCTTTATTTTTTTTTCTCTGTATTAAGGAGGTCGGTTGAACCTGTTTGAGTGAGAGGGCCCATGAATTGGCTCTATTGAGAGGTATGGATATGTAGGACTGCTGCAGATTTTGAGATCAGTTGTTGAAAGTCCGTGAGAGAGCTTACAAATCTTTTGATCAAAATAATGTCGAACCGAGAGGTGTCTCAAAGTATTTTAATTGTATGATAGATACCATAAATGCTTCTTTAGGGATTTCCACGTATTGTATTGCCCTTTTTGCAGTCGTGTGCCGCTGGCGGCGGTATGTGTGTGGTACATGAGATAATTACATGTGTGCGCAGCCCAGCCAGTGGCACCCAGGTTTGCATACGTTTATTTTTCAGAAATGCTTTTTGTGTGCGAAGAAACATACGTTATATGGAGTACATTGATTTTAACCTATATGGGAAGGAAGGGGTGCACCATTTGGGTTCTGCACCCGCCCCTCTCACAGGCTGTCATAAGAAGTGCAAGCTTTGCAATCTGGTGTGTTTCTTATATTTTTTCTCTCTGTATTAATGGAGGTCGGTTGACCCAGTGTGAGGCCGTGAATTTGGCTCTATTGTGAGGTAAGGATAGCTGTAGGCCTGCTCCGATTTTCGAGAACACGTTGAAAGTCGTGGCAAGCTTAAACTCATCTTTTGATCAAATATGTGACCGCAGAGTTCAAAAGTATTGTCTCTGTAGTGATAGATAGCATAAATGCTTCTTTAGGATTTCCACGTAGTGTATTGCCCTTTTGCAGTTGGGTGCCGCTGAGCGCGCGGGTCTGTGTGTGTACTCATGTCATAAAATTTATCATGTGTGCCGCAGCCCTGCCAGTGGCACCCAGGTTTCGCACTATACGTTTTTTTTGCAGAAATGTTTTTGTGTGCAGAAACGATAGTTATACTTGGGTTGTACATTGGATTTTAACCTATATGGGAAGTGAAGGGTGCTTCCATTTTGGGTTTCTGCACCCGCCCAACTCTCACAGGCTGTCATAAGAAGTGCGCTTGCAAAGTTCTGGTTGTGTTTTCTTATTTTTTTCTCTTGTATAATGGAGGTCGCTTGACCCAGTGAGAGGCGTGAATTGGCTCTATTGAAGGAGGTAAGGATATGTGTAGGACTGCGCCGATTTTGAGATCACGTTTGAGGTCGTCCCCCCCCCCCCCCCCCCCCCCCCGCCCCCCCCCCCCCCCCCCCCCCCTTGGGCAGCTTTAAACGCATTTTTGTCAAAATATGTGAAGCCGAGGTCTCAAATGTATTTTCATGTATGAATACATTCTCTGTCTATCCAATTCACAAGCAGTACATGTCTGTCGGCGTTTAAGCCAATAGCTGTTCTAAAGAGCTCTGAGAGATAGTCTCTTCTAATACAAGAAACATCCACCTACTCCTACAGCTAGAATAGTTAGATTAGACGAATTTACACTCTTATGTTTGTAGTTTAGAGAAGGTTTTAGAAGGAAATCTTACTGGTTTGTGCGGCTCGAGGGGGCGGCAGGAGGAGAGGCATTTGAAAGGAAATATATTTTGCAGCTCAGTGTGTTCTGCCGATCTTCCAATTGAAAAAGCATTGTTTTTACCTACTTTTTGGCCAGGCAAGACGCCTCTCGATAGGATTTGACATTGTCCAAGTTTTTCAGTTTATTGTATATCACTTGTGTGTCAGTGTTCCCAAAAAGCATAACTTTATCCCTATAACTTTTAAATAGTTCTTATTGAAGTCCGTGTCCGTCATGTTTGCCGCAAAAAAAGCTCAGTTGTACGCAAATTTTGTTATACATATTATTGCTTATTACGCCTGTGTGTCAAGTGTGCGTAGGCAGCCAAGTAATTAATCCATCATAAAATGTAGAATACTCTTATTGCAGTCCGTGCGTCTGTTTGGCGCAGAGAGCTCAGTTGTATGCATATGTTGTGTTATATCATATTTGATAGTACAATTTACGCAGTTGTCAGTGGTGCGAGAGTGCCATATTAATACTAAATAACATGGTTAAATACTCTTATTGCAGTCCGTGCATCTGTTATGCGTTGCAGGAAGCATCCAGTTGTACTCCGCATATTGTGTTTATACATATTTGATATAAATTACGTGTTGTCAGTGGTGCAGAAGAGCGCCATATTAAGATCCAAATACATATTAAATACTCTTATTGCGCAGTCCGTGGTCTGTTTTGCGCAAGAGCTCAGTTGTACGACATCATGGTTTTGATACATATTTGATAGTAAATTATGCCTGTAGTAAGTGGTGCGAAGCCTCGCATATTAATCCATACTAAAATCGGCTCTCATACTTTATTGCAGTCCGTGCATTGTTTGGCGCAACAGAGCTCAGTGTACGCATGTAGACTGGGTTATATACATATTTCCTCGCGCGATATAGTGCCTTTAGTCAGTGGTGGAAGGCGCGCCATATTAATCATTTAATTATTTAATACTTTCATTTCACTCAGTGCCTGTAACGGTCGGTTAGTTAGTGGACTCTCTGGACCACGCAACGCGATGGCGTAAGCCCACGACCAGGGAGCGGAATCTAAGTAGGTCCCAGGTTTTCACCAGAGCCTGCCGCATAGCAGGGTTGGACTTGCTTTCTGCGGGAGTCTACCAGGTCGCTACCCCTGACGTGATTGCTGCGAGGCAGCCGAGGTATAGACGTGGTACAAATCGTAAGGCAGGCTCTTAGTCGGGGGACAGGCTGGAAGGTAAGGGCAGGTGGCAAGGTCTGTGGTCGAGACAGGCAGGAAGTCAGGGCTGGCGCAAAGATTCGTGGTCCGAGGAACGGAGGCCAATCGGTAGGTACACGGTACTCAGGACAAGACTCAGGCATGCACTTCTTCAATAGGCAATTGTCACTAAAGATTCCGGCACAAGAGCTCAGGAAGGGGCAGGCTTAATAAGGGCCAGCGACGGCAATACCCAATATACCGGTGCGGCCGGCCCTTTAAGTTTCTCAATGCCGCGGCCAGCACGGCGCGCCTAAGGAGGGGGCACGCGCGCTCGGGGGACTGGAGCTGAGCAGGAGCACGGCCGGGTAAGTAGGTCAGAGGGACCCGTGCCACGGCAGGGTGAGCTCGAGGACATATGGGCAGCAGTGCCTCTCGTGGATTCGACCTCACGGGTGTGCCTGCGACCGGGACGGGGTTCGCAGGCCCCCACCAGTGACAGTTACCCCCCCCCACCCTTTGGCATCTCCCTTTTCAGGCCTGAAGGAACTTCTGAATAAGTTATTACGGTGCCAAGAATCATTGTCCTCTGTGCTCCCAGGACCATCTCTTTGGCCCAGAAATCCCCTTCCAGTCAATGGAGGGATAAATCGCTTCTCTGACCGGTCTTCATATCCAGGAATCTCTTTATCCGTAAGAGACATTGGTGGCATGTGGCCTCAGGAGTAGGAGAGCAACTACCCGATAGAGAGCGATTTAGGATGACGGTTTTCAGAAGAGTGACATGGACGGGTTCCAGGATCCGCAAGTGGAGAATGCGAAGCTTGTATGCCACTGGGGTTTATGCGCATCGCAACTCGACGGACCCAGGAACCGGGGACCAAGCTTTTGATAGCCTTTTCTTTAGAACCTGAAACGAAAATTTAGCGACAAACACACAGCCCCTTTGTTCGAAACAGGAGAAAATGATCTGCGTGGGTATTCGGTTTGTCAGCTTGGTCGGCCATGTACGGTAGCGAAGGCCTGTAGGTATGAGAATGGTGGACGTCTGCTTCCATGGATAAGGCTGTCATTGTCCTGATCCTGAACCGCGGGGCAGGACGCACACTCGCATATGTATACCCTATACCTGTGTGTGTGTGTGTGATGTTGTGTGTGTTGTTGTTGTGTCGCTCGTTGTCGAGAGCTCCTATATGCAAGAATAAGCTGCGCGCTGATTATAGATAAGACTGAGTTTAGATGAGAGCGGTGTGGAGATAACCACACCCCCCACAATGCAGCGCATCTCATCACTCACCATCGCCCCCCTCGACCCCACTTCCCATCCCCTCCCCTCGGGCGTGCAGAGACAAAGTGGCGCTGGTAGCAGGCCTAGGGTCTGGTTAACTCTCTCAACTTGCCCATTAGACTGGGGGTGATAGGCCAAAGAAAAGTCAAGTTTCCATGTAGCTGGTTCGAGGGGAGCGCGAGGAGACCAAATTGCGACACCCTGGTCCGAGCACTATGTGCCGAGTTGGATAGCCCATGCAGTCCAGAAAAATTATGTTTGAAAAAATAGCATGGCAAGGCGAGGGGCTGAGGGTAAGCCGGTCAGACGGAATAACAGTGGGACTTTGGAAAAACTGTTGTATACAGGATGCACACGGTGTTACCAGAGGAAGGAGGGAGATCCTTGATGGGCAAGTCTCATGGCCCACAGTGGAGGTCCAAGGACAGGTGGGTATCCGTAGTGCGAAGAAGCTCAGACCTGCCGGTTGGACGAGGGGACTTTGTTCCAGGCACAGGAAGCGCAGGACTCCAAGAACTCATGAATCATCCTGGACTAGACCCCAGCCACCGTGTAAATTCGAGAAGATGAGGGAGCAAGACCTCTGCACCCTGGGTGCCCAGCATACGGGAGCAATGACCCCACGACAAGCAATGCTTATTTCGAAGGACGCCGGTCGAACGTATGTCTTGCCGGGCAGGAATGCGTTGTAGGTCTAACTGGGCGCGGGCAGAAGATGAGCCATTCTGGAGGGATAATGTGCCGTGTAGTGGGTTCGTTCCCAGTCAACATCCGAAGCACTGAGAAATAGTGGACGTTCCGCAGAGGCAAAAATGAATTAGAAATTAAATCAGGAGAAAGGAAGAGGGACCATCGAGCCTGGAGTGGTTTTAAGCGGTTGAGCTGTTTGGAGATATAGACAGGTTTAATGGTCGTATAGATGTTGACTGGGTGACGAGCCCCCTCCAAGAGATGCCGCCACTCCTCCAGGGACAGTTTGATGGCCAGTAACTCCCAGTCGCCAATTGAGTAATTCCTTTCTGCAGAGGAGAAACTTTTAGAGAAAGAACCGCAAGTGAGGGTCTTGCCGTTTGGGCCCTTTCTGAGATACAGGCATGGCCCCCACGAGGATGGCAACTTACGGGACCTCAGAGGAAAAATGGTTTCTCTTGTATCTGCCGGGAGAGCACGGCCACAGAGGTGGAAGCGCAGGACTTTAACTAGGTGAAGGCTTCCTCTGCCGCCCGGTGGCAGAGCTTTGCGCATTGGTGTTCTTCTTGGTTAAGGCCACTATGGGGGACACCAGCGAGGAGAAATGTGATATAAATTGCCTGTAATAGTTGTGCCCAAGACGTCAGGAATCTGTGTTATGCTCGGAAGGACCATGGGTCTAGACCCAGATGCTCGTTCCCCTAGGTGCCACTTGTCAGGACAGCTATAGGGACACTTAGCAGGGTCATCTGCAGGGCCGTTGGAAATGATGTAGCGAGGAATGGAGGTGTGACTGCTGGAAAGACACTTCTCGAGCTTGGCAGTGAGAGGACGGTTGGCCATCTAGACATGCTGAGGTACTTGTCGTACTGAACTTGATGGGACAAGGTCGGAGAGAACACCAGAATATCACTCTAGGTAGACGAACCACGCCCGTGTACAGGAAGGTCCTGGAATATGTCATTGACAAAATTTTGGAAGAACCGGCTGGGGCATTGCATTGTCCATATGCATTACCAGGTACTCACGAAGTGCCTGTCTTGTGAGTGTTGAAGTCGGTCTTCCATTCATCTACCCTCTCGTATCCAATATGGAGGTTATAAACCCTCGCAGATCCAATTTACGTAAATATTTACTGGCACCTTGTAGCCGGTCAAAAAGCTTTGTTGATTCAGGGTGCAGAGGATAGCGGTTCTTTACGGTGATTTGTTAAGCCACGATAGTCTATGCAAGGATGTAGGCAGTTATCCATACTTCTTAGCCATGATAAGAAAGAACCTGCCAAGCTGGGAGAGGTGACTTGCGTATGAACCCCTTCTGGAGAATTCTCCTTTGACTATAGGTAGCACATAGCCAAGGACTAGGTAACTGACAGAGGGTAAACCCTGGCGCTCTGTGGAGGAGACACCCGGGCAGGAAGATCAATAGGATAGTCAATAATGGGCGATGGGGAGGCAATGTCTGAGCACTTGATCTCAGGAGAAGGACATCCGCAAAAGCAAGATACCGGAGCGGGAAGGCCAGCCGAGTTTGGACGTACTTGGAGAAGCGCGGTAAGCACACGGCAGGTGCACCAAACAGCATGAGACTGACACTCCGGGGACCCCAAACTGCAAGACTTCGCCCGTTTCTTTGCCTCAGTTGAGCACGGGAGCATGGCGCTCGCAGCCACGGGGACCCCAGGAGATTGGACGAGGACAGAACGCAGGTAGCACCGTAAAACCCACAGGTGCTCTCTTTGTGCAGGACCCCTTACTTGTAAGACCAGAGGACAGTAGTGGAAACACGAATTGGATCCTGAGAATCTGGTTCACTTGACAGAGGAGCTGAGCAGTGCCTGCTCAGGCGGATCATGGGAGTAGTTATGCTGGGACACCAAGAAATTTCCAGCTCCGACCCAAAGTCCAAGGTAAAGCAAGCAACGTGAAAGTGGGAAACCTAACCCAGTGCCAACCGTTCCTCGGGCATGGTCAGACGAGGAGAGGCCTTGTCTCACATAGGGAGGACGCCTTCTCATGTACCCTAGGTGACATCTACCGTTTCCCTGGACGCTGAGGACGCAGTGACCATAGATCTGCCGGAAATGGTCTTGAACCTGCTGCAACAGTTACAGACAAAGGTTCTCATCACATCTTCTGGGTTGATTGACTCCGGGTCGCAGCACAGGTGCGGACTCTAATCCCACTTCCATTGGGCCTCCTCGGCAGCAGGCAGTGAGGACGAGACTGTGGCTTGGCATTGGAATACTGGAGCCAGACGAGTGGTAGAAACGACGGGGTCTGACCACGATTCAGTTCTTGCCCGGTAGCTCCTTACCTGGCGTTCCGGAGAAACAGGAGTAGCATTCCCAGTGGACAGAAGGAGATAAGGTCCTCAGGATAGACGGGAGGTTCGGGCAGACAGGGCTATCCTTTGATGCGGCTGGAGAGGCTCGTCTTGAAGGTGGCAATCAACTCCGCTTCCATTCACGATAATTCAGAAGCCAAAGTGCGCGGAAACGTACTAGAACTAATCGCCTACAGATGAGTCTCAATTGGCGCAATCGTTTAGCAGGGCGGTTCGGCAGAAGATGGGAGGGACCCCCAGGCAGGTTTCTTCAAAAAACATCCTGAATCGCAGTGAGGAATGTAGCAAGGTTGCCGTGATCGCGGTCGTTCCCTGTCCCATGAGTGGGGTAGCCAGGCAGGGCTTTCCCGGTAAGAAGGATGAGCCCTACGAAACGGCGCTACACATTGACCACATTCGAAGGGGAATTGTTTGCCCATACTCTCGATATGCAGCGGAGCATTGAGTGATAAATCCCCTGGCAAAGCCTTGAGTCTCCATGAAACTTTGGAGGCATAGACTGACGGAGCCTCGGACCAGCGGTCGGTGCAGGAACCGAAGGTTCAGCGGGAGCCACGGGAGCAGGTTGCTGCTGCTGAGTGGCCAGGAACTGCTGCATCATGGCGGAGAGATGACAGAGTTGCTGGGCTTGCTGAGCGATCTGTTGCGACTGCTGAGCCACAATGGTGGTGAGGTCAGCGTCGGGTGGCAGAGGCACCTTGGCGGGATCCATGGCCGGATCTTACTGTCACCGTCGGTAGTAGTGGATCCTCTGGACCACCGCAAGCGATGGCGTAAGCCACGCCAGGGAGCGGAATCTAAGTAGGTCCCGGTTTTCACCAGAGCCCACCGCAAAGCGGGATGGACTTGCTGCGGCTGGAGTCTACTAGGTCGCTATCCCTGACGTGACTTGCTTGCGGAGGCAGCCGAGGTTTAGCGTGGTACAAAATCGTAAGGCAGGCTCGTAGTCGGGGACAGGCTGGAAGGTCAGGGCAGGCGGCAAGGTTCGTGGTCGTGGACAGGCAGGAAGGTCAGGGCAGGCGGCAAGATTCGTGGTCGAGGAACGGAGGCAAACGGTACGGTACACGGTAATCAGACAAGACTCAGGAATGCTTTCTCAATAGGCAATTGGCGTTAAAGAACCGGCACAAGACTCAGGAAGGGGCAGCCTTTAATAAGGTCAGCGACCGGCAATGCCCAATTTCCGGTGTGCTGGCCCTTTAAGTTTCACAGAGCCGGCGCGCGCGCGCCCTAGGGAGCAGGGACGCGCGTGCCAGGAGACTGGAGCTGCAGCAAGAGCGTGGCCGGGTAAGTAGGCAGTGAACCGGACGGCAGGGTGAGCGTGCCTACTGCCCGACATGTGGGCAGCAATGCCGCTCATGGAGGGACCACGGGTGGGCCTGTGACCCGGGACAGGGTTCGCAGGCCCACCCGTGACAAGTGTGTCTCAGTTTGGCGCTAATCGTGCATTTCTACGATAGTTTGTTGAAAACTATCAACTGCTAGTCCTACTGGGCAGTTGTAAATCTCAGGGACTGAAGGAAGAACACTGTTGATTTGGTGTTACGGTTTCTAATCCTAGTTGGCTGTTGGAAATTAGAGGGATTTAAAGAAAGCTGGGTTTTGGCCGTCTTTCAATAGGGACTGTCAAAAACTTTTTTTTTTTTTTTTTTTTTTTTTTTTTTTTCCCCTTTTTTGTTTTGTTTTTTTTTTTTTTTTTTTTGTTTTTTTTTTTTTTTTTAACCTTTTTTAAATTTTTAAATCTTTCTAAAACATGGAGCGAACGCAGGGGGTAAGCGGGCAAAGGGGGTTTGAAAGGCAAGGGAAAGTAAAAGGTATGAGAGAAGGTGCCCCTTTTCCAAACTGCGGCACAACACCAAGCTATTTGGAAAATCGTGGGTTGCAGGACAGTCAGGCCTGCCCCATCGCGGGGTTTCGGGGGCCCTGTAATCACAGTAACGAACAGGTCCCCAAATCTTTTCCCTTAAAAGGGTTTTAATGAAAACCTCATCCACAGTCTTACCCCCCTGGGTCCCCCCATCACGGCCACAAATGTTGTCATCACCCATCGCCCACATCTGTCCAACATAAAACAAGGCAGCCCAAAGGGCCCACCCAATGTACAAAACCTCTCCCATTTAAAAAATTAAACCACATTTGTGGATAACCATTTTCTGAAGACCTCTTTTGATACAAAATGCGGTTGGGGTCAGAAAGAAATTCAAAAATAAAAGAGGCCAAAGAGGATGATTTTTCTATTCTGACCCCCCAATTCCCCTATGCCACCCGGGGAGGAAAAGGAAGCCGGTCAATCTGCAAAAATCCGGGGGGTTTCCGGGTTTCCCCTTTCAGTGCCTTTTTCTTGTACCTGCACCCTCCAGATGTGAATTTTCAGAAAAAAGGAAATTTCCCCCTTGGTTGGAGATGTTGAGGGAATTTTTGATATGTTTACAACATTGCAGACCCAACGTGGTCTTTTCAGCAAAAATTTTTCCCTTGCGAGCGTTTCACACTGGACTAGGGGAAGACGATGGGGTTTTGTCATACTGCTCCCGCCTCAAAAAGGGAGGGGGCGGCCCGCACAAGCCGCTGAATTATTCTCCCAGCCACGATCAGCCGGGAAAAACACCGCTCCCGCTTATCGCCGTTGAAAAGGTCCAGGCCCTTTCTCAAGCCGGGGCCTTTTTTAATTTCAACCTCTGTTTCACCCAGCGATGCCCAATTTTCCGCCTTTGCCGTAACGCCCTCAGGAAAAGGCAAAAAATCTTAGGTGTTTAACCCCCACCACATATCTATCACATTTCAGCAATGAAAAAATGCAGCGAGTTAAAATGGAGGGGAAAACTTGGCAAAAAAAGGCCCACCGAACCAAGGCTTCCAACCACTGTCCAAAACCCTCTGTCTCCGCCTCCCCTGCCATTTTTTTAAAACCAAGGGTTTTCACTGCCCATGTCCTCCACATCATAGCCCAAGGGTCAGCCTCCGCTTCAGCCCCCCCAACCCTCGCCTGAGAACCACCACACCAGCAAAACACACCTACCCCTTCTCCTTCCACCATTTTTAACCCAATGCCAAACCCCGGGCCCGGGCCCAAAGCAGCCCCTGCCCACTAGGTTTGGGAGCTGAAGAAAAACTTTAACACAAACCATCCCAAAAGCCAAAAGCCTAATTTCGGCATCACCAGCTTTTGGGCCCCTTGGGAAAAGTTCCTTTTCCGTCTGGTGGAAAACAAATGGGTTTTTGCCACATCATGATTTAAAAGGTAAGTGTAGGTTTTTTCTACTCCCAACGAACCCTTTTAAAATTTTTCGCGGGTACAATTTCATAACCCCTTTCTCATTTTTGGATATAAAAAAGATTTTAAAAAAATTATAATAAAAGGAAAAAAAAAGTTTTTTTATTTTAAAAGGATTTCCTCTTTTGCCTGGGCCCAAACTCCCCCCCCGGCGGGCCCGGAAGCTGGTCACACTTACCTTTTCAAATTTTGCTGTCCCTATGGACGGAAATTTCCCGAACCGGGGACCCCACTGCAACGTCGAGGGACAGGGGGTGGGTGATACAACAACCATTCCCCCCATTTTTACCACCACATCATGGCCCCCTTTCCTGCCTCCAAACCAATGCTGACCAAAGGGATTTTCTTTTTCCAGAAAAAAACCTCCCTGTCCTGGCCAGCCACGTTTCATCTAAAAAACTCAAGCGCTTTTTCTGCATCTTTTCCAGCAAAGTCCATCTGACCCCCGATCCCTTACTAGTAACAAAGGGCCCAAAGGCCCCCTATAAAACTCGTGACAGCTCAAGGGGGGTACTGGGTTTGGGTGTCTCTGGTGGTGACGGGGCTCCAGGCTGGTGCACGCTCTTCAAAACCGCGGGGGTTGGGCGGGGGTTCTTTCCCCCAAGTCCCGGGTAGCACACCCCAAAAACCGGGCCGTTTTGAAATTAATCTGTTTTGGAACCTCAACAAAGGTCAGGAGCCAAAGAGACGGGACGCTGGCTGGGTGAAAATAACCCTTTTGGCTGGGCAAGGGGGGTGTGCGATAACAGGCAAAATCTCCGGGCGCCCTTAAAGATGGGTAGGCTGGAGCACATCCCTTCCTGCCACTCAAACCCGCGTCCAAAAATTTCTAAACCGCTACCCCCGGGTCTGGACTGCCTTTCTAAAAGGGGGCTCGAGGTCTGACTCACACTTCCCCCGTTCGCACCCCTTCCTCGACCCGGCTGGCTGCTTTACAGCGTCAGCCGACCTCCCCCACACCGTCTCATTTTTTGACTGGCAACAACGCTGGAATTCCACCCTCCAATGCTCCAGCATTATGGCAGCTGTGCAATGCCATTACGCAGACAAAATGAAAATGGGGCCCTGAAACAGGGGGCAGACCTGATTGTTGAGCCCCGAAGGGAGGCAGTAAAACTCGCACCATCCTTTGCGGTTTTAAAAGGGAGCCACCAAAAGGGTCAGTTTTTGGGACAAGCCCTTGTCAGCATACATTGGATTATCTTTTTTCTGGAACAATCGTTGGACACTCTAAACAGCGGGTCCCAACAGCAAGGGAGGAGGAGATACACAAAAGCGGAGAAACCCTTTTCTCCCCGAATCCGAAGGCCCACATTTTCACAACTTTACCAGTCTTCGTTAGGGGGTGATTCGGGGCCAGGGCTGGTGCAAGGCGGAAACTCAGCTCTCGGGGGTAAACAGCTCTGAGGCAAGTGGGGGCTGTTTTAAAGGGGCGGGGGAAGGGAGGAGGGGAGGTATCCTGGACACCGACTTTTCCCAAAATGTCCCTGCCTTTGAAAGAGTTTTGGCACGGATTTGAGGCGGAGGGGGAAGATGGGGAAGACAATTTCTAGTGCCCCGACCCAAAGGGGTTTTTGGGAAATCAAGGCAGATCTTCACTTTGATGTTTGGGTCCCCATTTCCTCCAACATACCCGCTTTAAAAGGCCAAAAAATAAACAACATTTTCCAATGGGTGGCCACCCTCCTCGATCCCTGTTCAAAGGAAACATCAATTTCCTCCCACCCAAAAGAATAAAAAATTGGGGAATTGAGGAATTGAAAGATTTGGGTGATTGACAACTAGACGCTGTTGATCTGCTTTACTTCTTCAAATGTCTCTTGGAACAACATCAGCAACTGACACAGTGAAGGGGAAGCCCCAGCGGGAGCAGAGCAACTTGTGGCAGAAGCCAAAAGGGTTTTCTTCTGGAATTCCTAATTTTCCACCCACCAAAGCATTAAGCAGGGGACACAACAACACACAGAACTGGCTTAAAAACATGGTGCACACTATCTGGTCTCAAAAACCAATGTTTTTTATATGTCTGGACCCAAACGACTTCTGGGGGCCAAAATGGATGAATGGGCCCCAAAAACGCTCGCACGCCATAGAGGGGCAGAGCGCATACTGAGCGGCCCCAGCACAGCTAGAAAAGTCATTACAGACAAACGCATCCGGGTTTTCCCCTGAAAATTGGATCGTTTGACTTTCATCAAGAGAATCAGCGGGGTCCTGATGAATTTTTTGGCCCCAATTTTTCCCAGGTCCCGATTTGTTGCCGGTCTACTTCACATTCCTCTTCAAACAGAATGGCCCTTTAAAAAAAATTTTTAAAATGAAATTTCTTACTGCAATTTTTTATTCTCATTCCCAAAAGGCATTTTGCTGGTTTGCGGTGAGGAGACTGTAAAATACAAAATTTTTACACATTTTTTATGAAAAAAACGTATTCATTTTTCTAATTTCTTCATTAAAAAATTTTTTGCACTTCAATGGTTTTTTGGGGCATGGGGGCTGTGAGATACGCTATAATCAATGTCCTTTGGGAAAAGAAAAAGTGGCTTCTAAGTTACATTTCTCCCCCGCAATTTTTTTAAGAGGTGGGCCTTAGAAGTCATTTTTATATTTTTTTACGATCATTATTGCTGTGAAAATAGCAGCGTATACTACTGTGTCTATTGTAAAAAATGTGTTTTTAAACAATACATGTTGTTTTTTCACAACAGTCAACAGTGGCTGATAGGGGTCATGTGTTTTTTAATTTTTAGGGGCAAGAAGGACAAAAACAGGAAAATAGGTAAGCGAGTACACTTGCGGCTGTAGTTTAATGGACACATATTGCAAGAAATGTGACTTGTTTTTGCAAGACCTTTAAACCCAATAGCAATGCAATCCCAGTAGTGAGACAGTACCCATGTCTAATACAAATAAACAAAAGAGAAACAAAGACATGGTGGGTAATCTATCCTTTTTAAGAATGGTGTTTTTCTAGAATTGAGAAACTACTAAAAGAAAGCCTTGCATTGTACAAAATGGCTGATACAAATAATTTCCTCTGTAATTTGACACAAGGGGAGGTACATGAAGATGTAGGTTATTCAGAGGACATGGATTTATGGATCACATTCACGACCCAAAGAACAGAGAACAATTTTCCTCCAACACATTTGAATAAAATGTGAGGAAAAAGAAAGCCGAAGGCAAAAGTGGCAACTGGGTGTGAACAGGGACTTCAGACCCAACCATCATGAACCAATGTGAATCTCAAATTGTGTTCCACAGTCCCATTATAGGGAGGCAAGGTCGCTCTCGTAGAGGACAGTGATATATCTCAAGCGGTCTAACCCAGGGTGCTTGACGTGGTACTGAGGAAGTGCTGTGAGATACATATCTGCACACTTCCGCTTTCTGCAACTCATGTCTTCAGCATATGACGAGTTTACGTTGTCTGCTCATAAGGTCAAATTATTTATGTGCCCGTGCTACAGAGTGACGTACACGCCATACCTGGTCTCTCACCGCGCACACCACTGTAAACTCCGGCCGCTGCTAGCTGAACCTGGTGTTTAATAGATGACGAACACCAGCCCTGGCTCTCACCGCACCCACTGTAACTCCGGCTCTGCTAGCTGAACCTGCATGTTAATAGATGACAAATACCAGCCCTGGCTCTCACCGCAACTACTGTAACTCTGGCCCTGTTAGCTGAAGCTGTGTGATCCACGTTTACAGCATCAGCCTGCCTATGATCATATAATTTGATTTCATACCCACTTGGAAGTAGAAAACAGGGATTTTATCAGACATGCCTCGTTCCTACTGTGGGACATAAGTTTTCGTTTGGCTTCAACCTCTAATGTCACGAAGGGACAAATTTTCACCAGTAGAATGGCAATGTACCTATAGCAAGTCAGTATTGGAAAACTAGTTGTTTTTAATAATAAAGTATTATCTTCTTATTGCAAAATTTTTTCTGCTGATAGTCCCATTATGGCCTCTGTGCGGGTTTTTTGGGTCCATGCTGCGTTACAGGGGATATGGAAAGTCAAATTTCCATGTTCACTAAAATACTGAGCTTCAAAGAGTTCTTTCTTCAGGCACTGATTATTAATCTGTTGGTGGACATGAGGCAGGTTTGAGGTTCATGCTGCGTTCCGCAGAACAAAGGGATAGTCAATGGTCCCAGTTCAACTAAATGGTGGTATCAAAGACATCCTTTTTCAGGCACCTGATTTAATCTGTGGGTCATGCAGGTTTTGAGGGGTCATGCTGCGGATACAGGAAAGGCATAGGTTCAATGTCCAGTTCAACTAAAAATTGTTGGTTCAAATACTGCCTTTTTCTCAGCCACTTTTTTAATCAGTGGGGTCCATGTCTGTGGCAAGTTAGAGGGACAGGTAATAGTTCAATATCCATTTCAACGTAAATGGTGGTTCCGAAAGACGTTCTGTTTCCAGCACTTAATAATCTGTAGGCGTGTCAAGTGGGTTTTGGGAGTCATGCTGCGTTACAGGACAGGCATAGTCAATTTCCCAGATTCAAAACTAAAATTTGTGGTTCAAAGACTTCTTTTTCTGGGCACTTTTTATCTGGTGGGGTCATGCTGCGGTCCAGGCAAGGCGATAGTCAATGTCCCATGGTTCAAGCTAAAAATGGATGGTTCAAAGACTCCATTTTTCTGTTCACTTTTTAAATCTGATGGTGTCCATGCTGCGGTCCAGGACAGGGATATTCATCGCGTCCAGTTTCATCTAAGACATGGTGTCTCAAAGACTCCTTATTTCCGCTCACTTTTTTAACCTGGTGGGTCAGACAGGTTTAACAGTCCATGCTGTAGTTCCCAGGACATGAGATAGTACATGTCCGAGTATCAACATAAAATGATGGATTCAAGATAATATATTAGGGGGATGCCTTCTGGCACTTTTTAATGTGTTGTAGGTCATGCAGGTGTTATGTTGAATACATGCTGTGTTGTACAAGACAGGAGTGTAAAATAGTCTGCATTTTTTTTCATGAGTGATTCTATGTTGTGTGGTGATATGTCTTGCCTAAGATTGTATCACGTATCCAGTTTACTAATGTGGATGTTAATTCCAGTGCTTCGTCCACCCCTGTGTTGGTGTGTATAGAAGAAGCTGTTTGACTCCTCTTCCATAGACATTTAATGGTCAAACGAGGCGATAATCTGTTTATCCGACGGCGAGTTACTGACAAAACGGATTCGGGGCGAACGGTCAGTGAAATGGATTGTGAGACAGATATATACGAATGATCGATCCAAATAAAAGGGGATAGTTTACACAAACGCACACACTACGTACCAGCCCTTCACACATATTATAGACCGATAAGATGTGAAGGCTGTCCTTTTATGGCCTATCGGTTATCTTACCTAAGTAGGCAGTCGATTTGCGTACTGGTGTGTGTGGAGCAAGTAACTAAGGTCAGTGACAGATACATATTCCATATACGGCCCACGTGGTGAATGTGCAATCCTGCCAACAAAAAGAGAAAAAAACAAAAGTGGGGGGGGGCACAGCACCATACAACTTGTTGACAGGAGATGCATGCTTTTCACCTCCACTTTGTCAAACTGCTGACTTCCTAAGCGCCGAAGTCCACGCCTCCTGCCTATCCATCCAACCACCTCAGCCTCCAACAATTGCTGCTCCATCAAAAGCCACAGTGATTCAGGTCACAGCTGGTGTCACTTCAGTTCTACACCGTTGGTTTTGTCCTCGACGAAACTAAGTCATACAGGGGTAGGAACTGCTCCGCTGTGCATGCAGTCATGAAACGTGATATTTGGCATTTCATCTGGCGTTGCCGGTGGACGTGCAAATAACGGGAAAAAGATGGTGACTGCGATTCGCGTGACAATGGGATGGAATCATGGTTATCCTTGTCGTAAGCGACAATGTAAATTGCGGTGGCCCTGGGCCTGGAGGGGAGTTAGAATGGTGGTGCCGATCCTTCCTGCAAGGCTCAGCCTCAACGGTGTTGTTAGCAAGGGTCTGGGAGTTACTTGAGAATAGTGTGTTGTATTAACCCTAGGAAGTTTTCTTTCACTATACCGATGTTTGCCCACTCCCACACGATGCTTCGGCCAGACAACGATTTTGAAAATGGCCAGGAAAGATGTGCTATGCACTAACATTCCGATTCGTAACATAAAGCCTATTCCACATCCCACCGTCAATATTTTGCAGCGGCATGAACGGGCTTCCCCACAACAAACGCTAGAAAATGCGATGTGTTCCACTCCTGTGAATTCCTGCCCTATCCCCTGTTAGACCGACTTAATTGAACAGAGAAAGGCCTTTAACGATTTATTGATGATCCAGGGGACAGGATACTCACCTTTGATAACTTGATGTCAATCAGGGTTCAGCTCATGAGCGTTATACCTGCCTGTGTTTAGCTGAGGCCGATTTGAGGAGGGCGACGTTTATTTTGTGGATCAGTCCGCCAGGACTATGGGATTAATACCGTCATTCACAGCTTCAATGTCCTGAGAACAGATGCCTGAAAAAATCTTTCTGTTCATGGACTGGTAGACTAGCAACTAACAACTCTCGTCTCACATGAGTCCCGGTGGGACTGTAACTGGAGGAGGTGGAGGAGGGGGCAAATTTGGAAAAAACCCCAAACATTGTTTGGGGAAATTTGTGGTTTTTTTCCCCGGTTTCAGTAGAGGAAAACAGGGGGGCAGCTTTTGGGGAAGGTAGATGGGAGATGAGAAAAAACGAGGGGATTGGGCCCGCAAGCACCGTTTAGTATACAAGGGGGAATTTTTGGAGGCGGAAACCCCCGCAGAGGGCCACTTCGGGACAATGGCCCACCCCAAAGTGTTTTTCCCGGCTAATGGGAAACCCAAAAAGGGCCAATATCCGGGCAGAAAGAAGACTTTTGGCTCTCCAAACCCCCTTTGGGCCCTTGCTACCCGGCCAAAATGGGACCCCCTTTTTCCCGCGTGGGGAGGGGTGGGAGGACAAAAATCAAATACTATGGGGAAAACCTCCGTAATTCAGTTGGGCCACTGCCTTTAAAAGTTTTAATGAGCATGGTTTCCCTCCTCTGACAGGTCCTTTACCGGGGGGTTCCTCAGCGCTCACTTCCAAATGCCACGGCTGATTTGGGAATTTTTGGGGGGGAAAGGGGCAGTAAACCCGCTCCAAACAGGGGAGCAACCAAAGGGCTGGAAATCGTGTTTTGGGAGTTCCTTCACCCGCCCTAGTGAGGGGGGCATCCCCCCGAAGGGCCCCCAGCAAGACCCCCGGGCAGACCCTGAAAAAACCCCAAAAGGGGGTGGGGGGCCCTTTCTTGGACAGGGGGCCCCGGGAAACCCCCTTTTTTGAAGAATTCCCTGGCCCAATTTAAACAAAACCCAAAATGAAGGGGTGGCCGCAACTTTGCCGGGGGGTTTGCCCGTTTGGGGAAAACTTTTCCCCGGCCCGGGGCCCCGTATGTGGCATCGAAACAGGGGTTCAGGCGGCGGGGGGTCGTTTTCCCCAAGTTAAACCCGGCTTTTCCAAGGGAATTTGTGGAGCGACTGACCTTTTCAAGATAATCAGTGTGGGAAACGGGCCGGAAATTTTCCCCACACAAATGGCCCTTAGGCATCAGATTACATCAGCCATGAAACCCACCAAAAATTTTTAGAAATTTTAAATTGAGGATTCCAACCCACCCCTTTTCAGCCCTTTTTTTATGCCGCCACCCCCCTGTTTGCCCCACAATTTTGCGGGCCTTTTTTCTCCTCTGCCTTTCCACCAACTTTTAAAAGGGGGTGGTTTTAGGGCCCCCCGCCTCCACCCCCTGTCATTGTGCCACTCTTTGGGCTCATGCTGGGGGCTTCGGGTGTCACCTCCACACTGTGTCTTTGTGCCATTTTAAAGACCTTTATTTTTGCGGCTGCTTGCTGGCCCTCACCTCCACACCGTGTCATTTTTGCCACTGTTTTTACCTTTATGTTTTTGTGTTGTTTCGCACCTCCACCTTTTTTCATTGTGCCCCTTTTATGACCTCATGTGGGTTCTGCTTCCTCCCCTTTTCCCACTCTTCATTGTGCAAAATCTATGGCCAAATCCTGTTTTTTTCCCCCCTCCAGGAAAATTTGTATTTGTGGGCCCCTCTCTGACCCCATGGGGCTGCTGCTGTTTGATGCCTCACCCTCCCCACTGGGGTAATTTGTGCCATTTGGGGGGCTATGATGTTGCTGCCACCTCCAGAATTTTTTCATTGTGGGCCCCTCTGGGCCACTCATTTTTTTCTGTCAAGTGACCCCCTCTCTTTACCTTTGGGAAAAACCCCGAAAAATTTCCCCAATGGTTTGGTTTTTCCCCCCCCAACTAAAAGCCCCGGCCCGTTCCCAAAGGTTTTTGGGTTTTTTCCCTTTTTTTCCCACCTTTGTAGAAAGGGAAATTTGGGGGGATCAAGGGTTTTCTAGCCCAAAAAACAGGGGGTGGATTTCAAAAACAGAAACATGCAAAATTTTCCCTTTTTTATCATCTCTGTTTTTGGGATCAACTTTGTTTGTTTTTGGCTTTAGAATTTCTTGATGGATTTTAAAGACCGAAAACGGGCACTGAAAGGGTGAAAGGAAGGGCAAAATGATCAGTGAATCAACCAAAAATACTGGGCCCCCACCCCCCTCCACTCTTTGGGGGGGGCCTTTTTTACATGTTTCAGCGTTTTAAAAGAGCACGTTCTTTCCATTCTGTGACGGTTTAAAGCTCTGGCCTCATGGAGTGACCACTGCTGTGACGTCCTCTAACTGTGCTGAGACCTGTGGTGGCTCCAGTAACCTACTACTGTGATCTTTGACGCTATCAGAGGATCTGAGCCCTCGGCTTGTTTTTTTCCAGCTGGCGCTGCCATGACTTTATCAGGCTGCATTACTGCTTCAGTTTTTTGGTCAGTTTTGCCCCTGTAAGTGCCCAGGGAATTGAAGAGTGAAGCGATTCTAATAGTGGTGGCAGTCATGTGCATGTCATACTAAAACACAGCATTGTATGAAGACCAAAACAAGCTCCCTCTGCATATTTGAGCATGGCACAATGTTCTACAGCACCCTACAGGCTCTGTGCAGCCTGGAAATAGCAGTTTTTTAACACGATTCATCCCGAATTAATTTGGGACAAAAATAATTTTGTTGGGAAATTCGGCGAAGTCGGCGAATCGAATTTTTGAGAAATTCGTCCATCTCTAAAAATAAGTATTAACAGCCTAAGCCACTTCTAGCCCTCCCCCTGTGACCCTAAAACTTTATATCATCTATATATAAATGTTCATAATGCAAAAGTGACACAATTACCAATTATTTTAGTGCCACTTCTGCTATAAAAAAAATAAAAGGGGTGTTCTCACTCTATACAATGTTTACATATTGCTTGGATACGCCATGATTGTCTGATAGGTCTGGGTCCCACCTCTGGGACCTGCACATAGACATGGATGGAAGTTTCAACTACATCAAAGCATCACCGCTCAGCTAAACTCCAAACTCCCGTTCTTTCTAGTGGAGAGTTCTGACAACATTTCCATTCAGAATGGAGAGGTCTTGAGGCTGGTTTAGATGGGTAGACTTGGAGAAGACAATGATGGAATATCCTAGCATTGCTTGACAAAGAAGAATTACTCCTCGAAACATTGCAGGTGTGCACTCGTCGTTCAGTAGCTGCCCTCATTTGGTGACTCGTAGTGGAAGCTGCATACCAGTCTATGGACGTTTTGGACTTATTCTAAGCTTGATATGCAAAATTTATTGTTCTACTAACCACAAGTATTTTTCATCTTTATGCCGTTTACTATGGCTTTTTATGATAGTGTTGGAAATAAAAAATATACATTTTAATGCTAATCAGCCTGCCACAGTTTGAACTATTGCATGTTTGAGAGTGTGGAGGAAGCTCTCTAGGCAGATTGATTGAAACTGAACATACTTTTCATGTACAACTGTCTTTCTGACTTTAGTACTTATATCCTAGCAATACGCCATCAATGTCTATAGTGATACAACCCCTTTAACCCAAAACTAGAAAAGAACGGGTTCACACTGTGTTCTGATGCATCACATTAGTGGGAATAGGTTAAGTAAAATAGTATATAACTAAGATACATTTCTTCTCTTATTTAGTTAGTTAGCCCTTATAATTACTGCAATGGTCTTGATAATTTTAAATGTAAATGTAGTGAAATTTTAATGGGGGTGGCCCAAGCTGACTTCTTGCACCTGGGCCCATGAGCCTTTAGCTACGCCCCTGCATCTGCATCCAAAACATTTGAATTGTATCTTTTTTTGACTGTTGCTTAATGATTGTAATCAATGTTTTTCTCCATTAAATCTTTCAAATACGAAAAAAGACCACAAGAAAAGAGTAAGGCAAGTAGTACATTCTATATTTCTCTATTTACTTCCAACTAAATATATATCTTTTGCTGAAAAGAACAAGTGCAAATGCTGGCTCTTCTTTTTTGCAAAAAATGCAACATGTAAAACTACCCTTGGGGGCCATCTTTTGAAGCATGTTTGTGGTCAATGGTATTTTTAACAAAATGCAACATTATTTGTAGATGTAGATTTTTCCCATGGTCCTCTCTATATACTTTCTATGTGCTGGGTAAAATACCTGTGCAAACTGTGACAAAATAAAAAAAATGCCCCCAAATACAAATCTTAAAAAGGCCTTAAAAAGACGTCAGTTTTATGCTGAAAAAATATTGTGTGAAAGAAACAACTAAACATATATAATAATACTTAAATAGCAGCTAATAGTTTATGATCACAAAGGTTTTTCTAAATGTCAGAAGGATCTTAATAAAGGGTGTCACCATAAGGAACCACTGATGGACTACCTCCTCCAGCATACTTTACTATAGTACCTTTTTTAACCTCTTACAGCTGGAGCCAGTTTTGGCCTTCCTGACAGAGCCCCAGTTTTAAAATCTGACATATGTCACTTTATGTGAGAATAACTTTTTGACACTTTTACCTATCCAAGTGATTCAGAGGTTGTTTTCTAGTGACACATTGTACTTTAAGTTAGTAAGAAATTTGGGTCTAAAATATCCTTGTTTATTTGTGAAAAATATCAAAATATCATGAACATTTGGAAAAATTAGCAATTCTCAAAGTTCAAATTCTGCGTGTAAGGCAGATAGTTATTCCACTCAAAATAATTTATAACTAGCATCTACCATTTGTCTAATGTAGGTTGGCATAATTTTTTAAATGTTTATTTTCTTTTTTTACCACATTAGGGGGCTAAGAAATTTAGGGTCACATGTATGAAACTTTTTAGGTCTAAAACTCACTTTTTTGCCAATAGGTTACTATAGGCAAAATAGTGAGTTTTAGACCTAAACAAGTAGTCATTTTTCACATTTTCAAGAAAATTAGCAAAATAGATTTTTTTAAGGTACCAGTCCAGTTTTAACATGGCTTTGATGGGTCTGTATGTTAGATACCCCCATAAAGGGACCCCTTTTTAAGAAACTAGACCCTTAAGTATTTTAAAAAGCATTTTGGAAGTTTGTTCCCCCTTTTTGATATTTCGCAGAAATGAAGGCAAAGTGGGAGGTAAAAATTTTAAAAATTTTCATTTTTTTCGCAGATTTTCAATTTTTATTCACTATTCACCGGAAGACGGTAGATGTGACCAGGTAAATGCAACTCAACATTAATTCCCAAGATTCTGTCGTTTTCAAAGATATCCCATATGTGGCTCTAGTGCGCTATTTGGCTCAACCCCAAGCCCAAGAATAAGAGGAGCACCTATCGGACTCGGGTCTCATTTTCATTACGATTTTATTTAGGCGCCAATTCAGGTTTGCAGACACCCTAAGGTGCTAAACCTTAATAAACTCCCCTAAAAAGACCACATATTGGAAACTACCCCCCTTAAAGAATATATCCAGGGGTGCAGTGAGTGTATCGACACGACAGGTCTTTCACAAATTTTTTTAGCGTTAGGCTCTGAAAATAAAAAAATAATAATATTTTTCCAACGATTTGCAATTTTAGTTGAAAATGTTTAATTTTTACATGGAATCCTGGAAAAAAGGCAACCCAAATTGTGTTACGCAATTTCTTCCAAGTCCAGCAATACCCTACATGTGGGTGTAAACTGCTGTTTGTGCGCATGGCAGGGCGTACAAGGGAGGGAGCGCTATTTGGCTTTTGGATTGCAGATTTTAGTGGGGCCATGTCGCATTTGCAAAGTACCAGAACCGGTGAAACCTTCCAGAAGTTGCCTCATTTTATATTCAACACCCTTCATGGATCTCATCGAGGGGTGTATTGTGCAATTTGGGCGCACAGGTGTTCCATAGTTTTTTTTAGCATTGGGCCATGAAAATAGGGGCAAAAAAATGCAGTTTCACCATTGTTTTTTGGGCCTCATTTTTAAAGTGTTCGCCGTACAGGATAAATGACAGGATAAGTTTACTATATGGTTTAGTACAGTTGCAATGATATAAGTGTTACATAGTTTTTTTTTTATGTTTTATTACTTTTACAAAATAGAAATGTGCTTATAAAAAATTGGATTTTCATGTTGTCATAGTCTGACAGCCATAACTTTTTTATTTTTCTGATTATGGGGGATTGAGGGATGAGTTGATGTTTTTATTGGTACCATTATAGGGGACATATGATGCTTTGATCACTTTTTATTAAGGTTTTTGTGAGGCATTTCGAACAAAATACAGCAATTCTGGTAGTGTTTTTTAATTTTATTTTTAACAGCGCTCACCGTGCAGTATCTGTGACAAGTTAGTTTTACTTCCTGGATTGAGACGATTATGGCGATACTCAATTGATATAGTTTTTTAGGTGGAAGTACTTTTTTTTTTTTTTTTTTTGTAAAACAATATTTATTTATCGCTATCTTCTAAATAGCCATAACTTTTTATATTTTTGTATACAGAGCTGTATAAGGACTTCTTTTTTGCAGGATGAACTGATGTTTGAATTGGCACCACTTTGGTGTTTATGTGAGCTTTTGATCACTTTTTATTCCATTTTATGTGCTGTGGGATGAACAAAAATTCTGTGATTGTTTGTTTTTTTTTTTTGCAGCGTTCACCATATGGGTTAAATAACATGGTATACTTATAGGGTGGGTCGTTACGCACGTGTCAATATCAGATATGGGTACTTTATTGAATTATCTTTTTTGGCGATACTGGCATTTATAAAGGGGAAAAGGGCGGTGTACGTGTTTTTATTTTATTTCTCGTGTTTGTGTTTTACTTTTTCATACTTTTTTCACTTTTCCCCAGAGGCGAATTGTATGAGTGATATTCAAATCGCTCATACAAGAGGATACCTGTACATGCATGGTGACGTCACCGTACAACCCGGATGCTTTCAGAAAGCATCCGGGCTGCTGGGTGAGTGGATCAGCGAGCGCATCTCTGCCGCTTGCTGTGCTGATCGCAGGCAGGAGGAGCTCACTCTTCCTGCCTGCAGCTTCGATGTCGCGACCATGATAGGTCGCAACATCGAAGGGTTAATCACACGCAGCCGGAGCTCACGCTGGCCGTGGGGGATGCGGCATGATGCCAGCGGTAATATACCGCTGGTTCCATGCCGGGATCTTGCAAGCTCCGCTTGTGAGCTCGCAAGATCGCCATGACATACCCATACATCAATTTGCGCGAACCCCTACCCAACCTTGACGTATGCGTATGTCAATTGTCAGTAAGGGGTTAAACAAACCCTAAGTATTGGTCTTGAAATCACAAATACCGCTATTATATTGATTTGGTCATGGAGCCAGTGATACAACCATTACTCCAAAGTGTACAAAAAGTGTTCTCAAGCTGTGGGCAGTCCAACCTGTGGTGAAATCCCTCCCAGCTCACATAGGGTAACCTGTGTGCACTCAGAGCAGATAAGAGAGATTTCATCTAATTAACAAAGCAAAAAAAAAACAGCAAACCAATATATTTGGAAAAACTCTTCCATTACTCGTCCCCACATGTTGAAAGCTCATCTTTGTAGTGAGACAACCTATTTAAATTTTCCACTAGGGTCTGTGAGCCTTTAGCTCCCCCCTGCATTCTGCAGCGGTATAAGCAAATTTACTACACACATGCGATGATCTTGCATTATTTCCATGTAGCTAAAATGTGAGCCCCAAGAATAATTTCCTCTAGGGGACCCAAGGTATGAGGTTGTGTTATGCCTTATCTTTATTGTGAGTGCCCACATCCACTGTCTAGCCTGTCACTTTTATTTGATTCTAAAAGCAATAGAGAACAGTTTTGTAGAGATTTTCATTAATATACATGTACTTGAGAATCAGTGATGGATTTTTTTAACCAGATTATTATATTCAGTGTAATATAATACTGGGCTGAAGGGAATTGTTTTGCGTAAACCCGCGGTACAGCGATGTTAAAATACCATCGAAATTTGGAGGGCATTTTAACATTTGCTGAGTAGATATAGCCTAAGGGTTTGTTCACACAGCATATTTTGCGTCTTTAACATATTTTGCACTGAAATACGTGTCAAAATACACTTTAAACAATGCTCAATGTAAAATCATTATCATCTTTCAGACAACAATGATTTTATTCTAATGTTCTTTGTTAATGTAACATAGAAAACTACATACAATATCCCTAATTTATATCACCTTGCATCCGACACTAAGACCAGAGGTGGAGCTTATATGCAAACAAATAAGGAATTCAGAATATAAATGCTTGTGCAGTTTAACTCTGTCTCAGTTACCTGGTTATAGGCTTTTAACATTTTTCCGGTGACTATGGACATGTTATTTCTTCTCTTGCTGTTTTCTCCGATAAGTAAGATCCAAGATGAGTCTATTGTATTACTTCAGTTACTCACAGGTTATTATAAACTATGTGTATCTTATTATGTTTCTTTTCTTCAGGTGTCTTCTCTCAACTAATACAGGAGTCAGGACCAGGACAAGTAAAACCTTCACAAGAACTCAGACTGACCTGTACAGTGTCTGGGTTTGATTTAACCAGCTATCATATGCATTTGATCAGACAAGCTCCTGGGAAAGGACTGGAATGGATTGGAGCAGTATGGGTTGCTGGTGGTACTGCTTATGCTGATTCACTGAAGAGCAGAACCACAATCTCTAAAGACAACTCCAAGAAGCAGGTCTATCTCCAGATGAATAACATGGAGGCTGCAGACACTGGAATCTATTACTGTGCGAGAGACACAATAGAAGAAAGTAATGAGGAGATCATACAAAATCCAGCTGTGTCTAACTGGAAATAGAAAACCACAAGAGAAAACGCCTCACTGATCATAAAAATAGAAGTTTTAATAAATCAGATATTGCTGTGTTTCACATCCTGGAGAACTGGTTCATTAACTGCTGGGAAGGCTCAATTAATTTTATGGGTTCATTCATTATGTTTAGTTGCTCAAAACTTCATTGAAGTTTCTTTCACGTTTACTTTTTTTCAAGGCTGAAAAAAAAGTTAAAAACTGCATGTGTTTTTTTTTTTCCATGCTCCATGCATATTTTGGTGTGTCTTTTTTTTCTTCAAAATATTTTGTATATGTAAATGTATTTTTAGGTTCATTCTTTCCATAAAACGATTCGTAATGTTAAAAATGCTACAAAAAGGCATAAAAATACAATACACATTTAACCCCTTTAGGACCAAGGGCTTATTTTGTTTGGCACATTTGTTTTTTCCTCCTTGCTTTCCAAGAGCCAAGACTTTTTGATTTCTTGAGTTTGCTCTGTCACAACCGATTAACCCCTTAGCTGCCACGATCACTCATAATCTCGGTAGCTACAGTATGGGGCAGAAAGAGGGAGGAGGCTCCTTCTGTCACCATCAGACCCCCGTCAGCGCGACGGCCGGTGCTGATGGCTTTCCTCCCTGCTGACTGACAGTTCCCATGGTGGTGGCAGTTACAATGCCTAACAGTACAGACATGTACTGTTACATATTGCTGCAGCGATTTACAGATTGCTGAAATCAAGTCCCCTATGGGGACAAGTTTAAGTAATTTAAAAATAAAGAAAAAGTGAAAAAAAAGGAACGCAAACACAAACAAAAAAAATTAGGTAAAACAGTACCCACCATCCTTTCCCCATTATGAATGGCTTTCTCCACATGTGTAAAAACCTAGCCTATAAATCTGTCTCTTTATTTAACACGCACCATGAATGCACATCCATCCCACAAAAAACAATCCCTTGCACAGCTCCGTATACAGAAAACTAAAAACATTATTCAAGCATAAGACAACATAAAAACACAATTTTTTCTAAACACATTTTTATAGTGTTCATGTAATAAAACATTAAAAACTATATAAACTGATATTGTTGTAATTTTACCGACCTGCATGGTAAAGTTATCCTGTGATTTATACCACACAGTGAACACTGTAAAAATAGACCCCAAAAAACAACGGAGGAATCGCTGTTTTATTTTTTTATGGCCCAATGCCGAAAAAACTGTGGAACACCTATGGGCCCAAGATGCACAATAAACTACTATAGGAATTCCCAGAGGGATGTAAATTTAAAATGGGGCGACTTCTGGAGGGTTTTACCTGTTATGGTACTTTGGAGACTTTGCAAATATGGCACCCACCAAAATCTGTGTTCCAAAAGCCAAATAGCGCTCCTTCCATTATACTCCCTGTAATGCGCCCAAAAAACAGTTTACACCCACACATAGGGTATTGGCGAACTTGTAAGAAGCTATGCAATACATTTTGGGGTGTTTCTTTTTATCTAGGATTCCTTCTAAAAATGAAAGATTTATTTTCGCAATCTAACATTTAAAAAAATGTGAAACACCTGTAGGGTTAAAATACTCACTACACCACTGGATATATTACTTAAGGAGTGTTGCTTTCCCAATGATGTTTTTTTAGGGACATTTATTAAATTTTGGCACCTTAAGGTGTCTGCAAACCTGTAATAGTGCCTTAAAAATATTTCAATGAAAATGAGACCCCAAAGTCCAGTAGGTGCTCTTCCTATTCTCGGGCTTGTGGTTGAGACAAAAAGAACACTGGAGCCACATAAAGGATATCTCTAAAAACTGCACAATTGGGGTAATCAATATTGAGTTGCATATCATCTACTGTAAATACTTCCAGTAAATAATGGATACAAATTGATTATGGTCTTATATAGGAAGAATAAAGTTTGAGGATTTAGATGGGATACAGTGTAAAAGTAATAAAACATAAAAAACTATATAAAATTTATATCATTGCAATTGTACCGATCCGCATGGTAATGTTATTCTGTCATTTATCCCTTATAGCGAACACTGAAAAATTGAAGACAAAAAACAATGGCGGAACTGCATCTCCCTCCCATTTTCATGGCCAAATGATAAAAAAAACTATGGAACACCTGTGAGCCCAAAATGCACAATACATCACTAGATTAGATTCATGAGGGGCGTTGAATCTAAAATGCGGCAACTTCTAGAAGATTTCACTTTTTCTGGTACTGTGGGGGCTTTGCAAATGTGGCATGGCACCACCAAAATAGGCAGTTTACACCCACAGGTAGGGTATTGCCAAACTTGGAAGAAATAGCGTAACACAATTTGGCATGCCTTTTTTCCAGGATTCCATGCAAAAATTAAACATTTTCAGCTAAAAATGCAGATTGTTGGAAAAAATATATTTTTTTTTATTTTCAGAGCCTAACTTTAAAAAAATTGTGAAACACTTGTGGGGGTCGATATTCTCACTGCACCCCTGGATATATTCCTTAAGGGGTGTAGTTTCCAATATGGGGTCTTTTTAGGGGACTTTGTTAAGTTTTAGAACCTTAGGGTGTCCGCAAACCTGAAATGGTGCCTAATTAAAATCGTAATGAAAATGAGATCCCAGAGTCTGGTAGGTTCTCCCCCTATTCTGGGGCTTGTGGTTGAGCCAAATAGCGTACTAGGTCCATGTATGGGATAGCTCTGAAAACGGCACAATCTGGGAAATTGATGATAAGTTGCATTTACCTGGTCATATCTACCGTGTTCCAATGCATAATGAATAAAAATTGAAAATCTGCAAAAAAAAATAAAATTTTGCTTAAATTTCGGTGAAATATCTAAAGGGGTAACAAACTTCCTAAATACTTTTTTAAATACTAGGATCTAGTTTCTTAGATGGGGTCATTTATGGGGGTATCTAACATACAGACCGCTCAAAGCCACGTCAGAACTGGACTGGTCCATTAAAAAATATATTTTGCAAATTTTCTTGAAAATGTGAAAAATTACTACTAAATTTCTAATGAGTGGGACATCTATCACCTTACACTAAAGGAGCACCCACCGTGGAGTACATCATTCTCCCATTGATGTTCAGGCACATCAGCCTTATTTGATGATCCGATGTTTTATGTCGTCTGATCAGGTATTTTGTATCCTGCTGATGTTTGATACTGCTATTGTGGACTACAGCGGTTTGGTTAGTTTCTTTACCCCATTGAAAATTCCCTGAGATTGGGATGAAACGCGGCGTCTGGGGACCATAGTTATCTATATATGATACTTCATTTTACTGCTGCATTCTTTTGAACAGTCTACTATTTATACCTGCATGTGTAATGTGATAATTCACATGTACTGCTGCAGTTTTTGAACGGTCTACTATCTACACCTATACTTGGAATATATCTTTTTTTTTCCCTCATCCCGTTTTTTACACTAGCCTTAAGGGACTTTGTAGGGTGTAATAGAGGCCCATTTTTTGTGGGGTCGCCCTTTTCGGGGCGGGTTCACTGCTGTGGGACAATAATAGGTGCCTGAGTAGGGATTTGATAGGTCAGGCCCTATATTGTTCTTTATGTGCATAGGGATATGTGTCCCTCACTATTATGGTTTATATATATTCTCTGAATTTGTTGTATATTACCTGGATAGGTTTTTAAATATTATACATTAAAAGTTATTTTTTAGAGGAATTATTCTTTTTTGGATATTATAAATTTCTAAGCCCCCTAATGTGGTAAAAATAAATAAACATTTAAAAAATTATGCCAACCTACAGTAGACATATGGTATATGCTAGTTATAAACTATTTTGAGTGGAATAACTATCTGCCTTACACGCAGAAATTTTTGAACTTTGAAAATTGCACATTTTTCCAAATTTTCATTAGTTAGTTTGATATTTTTCACAAATAAACATGGATTTTTTTTGTGCCAATTTTTCTTACTAACTTAATGCACAATGAGTCACAATGAATAACTTGGATAGGTAAAAGTGTCAAGAAGTTATTCTCACATGAAGTGACACATTTTAAAACCGGGGCTCTTTTAGGAAGGCAAAAACTGGCTCCCGTGGTAAGGGATTAATTGTGCTGCCCACTTTACATGATCTCACTTCATGGGTATCACACACATCATTTATATTCTTAGTCAAAAACAAAGGCCTAACTAAAAGAGGCTGGACAACTAATACAGGCAGATATCTAACTGCAATAGCCATTTGAGTGTCCCAAAGGGCCGAACTAAACGGGGGTGCCGCCAGAAGAAAGGCAGGGGATTAGATCAAACAAGTAATAGCAGATCAAAAGACAAAGGAGTAAGAGGGTTACAGGAAAAAAAAAACTCAGATGGGAGCGTCCCGCCCGGGACAAACCTCCTAATACCAACAGAGGACATGGGAAGGGGATGAGCCCCAGGCCATAGACCTGGGGAATAGTCAGGGAAGAGGAGTCGCAGGAGGAGCGACCCCACCAAATAAAGGAACAAATAGACCCAAGAAATGGAAGATATCAGCAGGGCATGATAAATGGCCGCCAGAGAGAACATCAAAAGGCTGCTGAGATCCCGATAGTTGCCAGGATAGAACACGGGCCCCATAGAACAGAGTCCCAAACACGGTGGCAGAGTTGAGGCATCCTGGACCTCCCAGTCTCGATCAGCCAGGCACACCAGTCGTCAGGGCGGACCGTGCAAGTATAGAAGTCCGGCAACTGACGTGGAGAGAGCAGCAGGGAGATAAAGAAAATAGTTTTTTGAGATAAGTCCGGAGCCCTAACATGACAAACCATCAGCGATGCGGTCTCCCTCTTGATGGCTGACTGTCCGGGCTGCCCCAACGACGATGAGACCTTTGGGGCTGTGTGGTAATCAACTGAGTGCACAGCCATTGATTGTCCATCGATTGGGGTCTCGCCACTATGGGATTCGCAGAAATAGTTGATGACCAGTCTGCGAGAGACACTTCCAGCAAGCCCAGGGCGGAAACAAATGCTGGTAGATCCTCCAAAGAACGAAAGGTGAGCACCTTGTCAAGATGATTGACTTGAATTGAGAAGGGGAATCCCCAGTTGTAGGGTATATTCTGGGATTGGAGAGTCGACAGGAGAGGTTTGAAGGCTGCTCTCATGCGCAGAGTACAGCGTGACAAGTCCGGGAACAAGACCAACTGAAGACCCTCAAACTCAGTCCGCTGCATCATCCGAGCCTTGTGCATAATTTCTTCTTTGATAGTGAAATGGTGGATCCTACAGATGACATCACATGGGCGGGTAGGATCCATATTCTGCGGGCGGAGCGCTCTGTGAGCCCTGTCGAATTCAAAACAGGTCTCCTCTGGTCGTCCCAGGATACGATTAAAGAGCTTTGTTAAAGTGGTAGTAAGTTCACCCGGTCTGACTGACTCCGGGAGGCCCCGCAGCCACACGTTATTGCAACGACTGCAGTTCTCCAAGTCGTCCATTTGAGTGGTTAATAATGATGAGCGATTACGTTGACTATCGTCATCGGGTCGGTAGTCGATATCGGCAATTATAAAGACGATTTCCGATAGTCGATAATAGATTATCGCCGATGACCATTAAAGCCTATGGGAGAGGACAACACCTTCATTCTTACACCCAAACAGGGCTGGAAAAGCTGGAATTAACATCCACAACAGTCAGATGGATACATGCTACATCTTAGGCAACACACTTAGGTTATAAAGCCACAGAAAAAAAGTCACAGACCATTCACTATCCCTGTCTTGTACCACAGCATGATCCTTAAACCTGCATGACCCACAAATTAAAAAGTGCCAGAAGGCAGTATGATTTGAACCATCATTTTACTTGAACTGGACATTGACTATCCCTGTCCTGGAACGCAGCATGACCCTTAAACCTGTCTGACCCACAGATTATAAAGTGCCTGAAAAAGGAGTCTTTGAACCACAATTTTAGTTGAAATGGACATTGACTATACCTGTCCTGGGAAAAAGCATGAGCCCCAAACCTGCATGACCCCCATATTTAAAAAAGTGCCGGAAAAAGGAGTCTTTCAACCACCATTTTAGTTGAACTGGATATTGACTATGCCTGTCCTGGACCGCAGTATGACCATTAAACCTGTCTGACCCACAGATTAAAAAGTGCCGGAAAAAGGAGTCTTTCAACCACCATTTTAGTTTCACTGTACAGTAACTATATCTGTCCTGTAACGCAGTATGACCATTAAACCTGTCTGACCCACAGATTAAAAAGTGCCGGGAAATGGAGTCTTTGAACCATCATTTTAGTTGAACTGGACATTGACTATACCTGTCCTGGGCCACAGCATGCCTCAAACCTGCATGACCCCCA
>JAODAL010038165.1:0-39532 GCA_025379985.1 Phyllomedusa bahiana
TTTATTTTTTATTTTTACATCTACATATGTGTATGAGGGCTTTCTTTTTCAATACCTCTCTTGGTGTCTGTTTAGACCTCCATGTTTTCAGGGAGAGAAGATCCCAGCTATAATCTGCTCTGGTTAAAAACGTTCTGTATAGATAGATGGACAGTAAAATGTACACTAAGAACCTCAACATTTTCATGTATTCTAAAGTAGATTAAATGGTTTTTGAAAAAATTCCTATATCCCCTTTAACTGTTTTTAGTGCTTCTAGAGTGCTGCTGATATAATGTTGTGTTTGCATTGCTTTTTGCTGCCATGCCAATGAGCATCTATATTGTTTATTTTTTTTCAAATTGCCTTGGATTAGCTGACCAACTTTTACTTTTTCTACTACAGTATACAGTACAGGCAATATAGCGATTGCATGTTCAAATACCCTAGGGGACCTAAAACTACTAAGAAATATAAAAAAAGCAAATTGATCAAATAGTTGCAAATAATCAAAATTAGTATCCATAAAAACTACAAATCACTTCACAGAAATGAACCCTCACACAGCTTGAGTGACAGAAAAATAAAAAGCATATTGGTCTCAGTAGATAGCAATGCAAAGCAAATAAAAAAGTTTTGTATTTTTTTTTAGCAAGGAAGTAAGAGATAATAAAAATGAACTGTACTGACCTACAGAATTATATGTTGTTTATACCCCATGGAGCGCTCAGTAAAAGCAAACCCCGCCAACAGTGTTTTCAGATTTACATCACAGGGCAGAAAAGGATAAATACACCATAGGCAAAACAATAATCAGTAAATTAATCAAAGTGCTATTAAAGAGACTTTCTGGGAATCCATATACTGCACACTTGGCCTTTTCAGAAGAGTCAAGCAGAAACAAAGGGGTTCAAGTGCTCAGCTGATTTATTCTCCTTCATATTAGCAATCAGTGGGGGTCTCAAGGACTGGACATTCACCACAATTAAAACATGTCACCATGTGTAGGCTTGTCAAAATGATAGTTACCCTTTAAAAGACTCTACTATAATGTCTCTACTTAACTCTACAGAATAAAGAATTTTGAGCAAACAAATCTTTTTGTATAATGAAGATATGCAATTTTCAAAGTCCATAAAGTTGTCAATAAACTCTTTTTCAAGCTATTTGTCAATTTTTTTTGTTATCTTGCCTTATGAGTTCCACAGTCGTTTTTATTTGTTCTCAAAAGTGTACAATACTATGGTGGCACAATAAGATATTGATGATATGAATAATACAGTTAATTCATGAAAAGCATGGTGGCTATAGCTAATTTGATTTAATGATCTGAAAATTTTACTCCGACAGACGTAAGGGCCTTAATTTTTGCCATTTCTGCAAATGTTTTTTGCAAAAACAATTATAGTTTTTCTATAATTTCTATGATGTGTATGTAAGTTAGCTTTCATTTATATTTTATAGTATTTTAAGTAAAAGGATAAAACCGTATAAATGGTAATGGCTGCATGACAACTATAACTGTGCAGTTAACATATATGGTTACAGTTTGTTTAGAAAACATTGTAAAAATCATGGAGGTGGGGTATGTCTTTATATAAAATCCTATCTAAAGCCAACACTGCTGGAAGATATAGATACAGAAAAGGAACATGTGGAGTTAGTATGGATAGATATACATGGGGGTAAAAACATTAAAGGGGTTTTCCCACCAAGTAAAATTGATATGGGAAGTTATCATCACGCTGCCTTTTTTTTGGTTTGTCCATTGCCATTTTTCACTCTTCCCCCCAACACCCTAGTCCCCTCCCCCCAAAAAAAGACATCTCAATCAGGTATGTGCATTGAAAAAAAATTAATGTTTGGTTCCTACTGAGATTTGAACCTAGGACTCCAGTGCTGAAAGGCAGAAGTGTTAACTACTCATAGCTCTTGTATTTTAGGTTACTTGACTTTAGATAAACAGACCTTTTGTTTGATTAGAGGGAGCATACTGTGGGTAAACGCATGGTGATGTCAAGCCTGCTGGTTCACATGCTATGCAGTTCAAACAAATTATATCCGAACCCTGTAAAAGACACTGAAAGCTGAGATGGCTAGTAGGACATGAAACACCTTCATGGTAAAACCCCTTTAACAAATTTTTATTAGGGATCTGCTGTAGGCCACCAAATACAGAACCCAAGGAAGATGTTCTACTCAAATAGATGAGGCAACTAATCACTATGACTTCAACTATCAAGACATAAATTTGAGAACTGAAACCTGTGGCTCTCATAAAGGAAACAGGGTTTTGACAATAACTAAATATATTTGCCTTTATCATCTGGTGCAAGAGCCAACTAGAGGGAAAGTCCTTTGGAAGTAACAAAGGTTCAGGTTAGGGGGGCACCAAGTAAATAGTGAGCACAATATAATAAATTTCCATTTATCCTTCAACAGTTTTTTGTTGAGGAGTCACAAAAACACTGAATTAACATTAATCTGCTTAGTACGGCCCTTAATCACATACCTCCCAACCATCCGAATTTCAGTGAGACGATTCCGATTTGCAAACAATGTCCCGCTTTCGCGGGATGGCTGGCAGGTGTCCCAACTTTTTCACTCACACCTCCCATTGGCCCGGATTCCGCGAGACACTCTCTCCATTTCCCAGATGGGAAAGCTATGTCTTGGGGATCCAGGGCATACGTCCTGAAACCCTGTGACTGTGCTGTTTATTCCACTGTTTTCTCATCTGCAGGACATGCAAGCATTAGGCACAGACTTTCTGGCTCTCACGAACTGTCGCTGTGAGAGCCGACAAGTATTGCAGAGCAGTTGCACCAGAGAGGTCCCACAGCTTTTCTGGGTGCCTGATGTGAAGGATTTCACTAAGCTTATCTGTGTGCTCTACAGGCTGTGCGGAAAAGCAAAGTGATTCCACATCTGTAGAGCTTCTGTTTTTTTTTAACCAATTTCCCTTTTGGACTATGACAGATTTGTTGGTCTACGTCAGACCAGCATTGCTATTTCTTTAATAAAATGGTCAACAAAGGCTGGTGTAGGGGAGTTTGTAAATAGTTTTTTTCTGTGTTTGTGTTTTTAAAAAAAAAAAAGTTCAGTAGTAGTTAGTGACATCGGACAGACACCTCTCCATTACTATCACTGGGGCTTGGTGTCAGACAGCGGTGTTTTTCATCACCGCAAGGCTGACACTGACTTTCTATCACTATTACCCCAATATCCAATGCACCCGAGGTACTGGGAAGACTCAGGTTACCATGAGAAGGAAGACCATCTAATGTGACAGTTCACTTCTGTGGCAGCCAAGGGGCCAATATCCACGGACCTTCCCTTCCTGATAGAATCAGCCTGCAGCTGTTGGTTTTACCTTGGCTGTTTTTTCACAAATGGGGGAGACCCCATGGCATTATTGTTTAATAATTTGTCCTTTTTAGATTTTTAATAAGTGATAAAAAAACAAAAAAAAAACAATATGGGATGCCCCTATTTTAAACCAGCCTGGGTAAAACTGGAAGCTGAAGGCCCCCTTTACCCCATGGTACCCCTTCCCCCTTCTGACAATAACCTGGCTCTTTCCAGGACCCCTGGTGAGTTGGGGACTGTGGTAATAGTGACAGACGGTTAGTGTCAGCCTTGTGGTGATTTAAAACATTTCTGGCTGACACCAAGCCCCAACAATAGTATTTAAGTGGCGTCTGTAATATACCTCAATCACTAAAACTGTAATAGGATGGTAAAAAAAAAACTTCCATAGAAACAAAAGAAAACACTTTTATTAAATAAACAATCCCCAACACTTGCCCTCTTTAAACACTTTACTTAAGAAATAGACACAATGCTGGCCTGACATATTCAAACAAATTCGATTAGTATTCAGGACCGGCTCCAGCTTTTTGTCGGCTCCTGGATGATAGAGCCAAGAGATTAAAATATTTTGAAAAAAAAATTAGTAAAACACCCCCACATAGTGACTGAATAATGCCGTCACACCATGACCTCATATCACCCCCACAGTGACTAAATAATACCAACACACTATGACTACATATCACTACCACATAATGACTTAATAATACTGCCACACTAGCTCTATAGGTCTCCACAGTTAGGTAGGTGTATAGGTCCCACCAGATAGGAAGCTATATAGGTCCCCTCAGTTAGGCATGCATGTATAGGTCTCCACAGTAAGGCCGGTATATACAGGTCCCCTCAGTTAGGGAGGCACATATAGGTCACCTCAGGCAGGTATTTATACCCCCCTCCCTCAGTTAGGCAGGCACATATAGGTCACCTCAGGCAGGTATATATACCCCCCTCAGTAAGGCAGGTATATATATCTCCCCTCAGGCAGGTATAAATATGTCCCCTCAGGTAGGTATATAGATATAGCCCCTCAGGAAGGAAGGTATCATCATGCCGCCAGCACCGGGACACTCCTCTTGCAGCTCCTTGGCCGCATAGCCTATGCAAAATGACGGCTGTGCGGTTGAGGAGAGGCAGCGGTGCGTTGAGGTCACTTCATCATGCCACTTCCCAAGTTCAGCACTAGGGGGCGCAGAGGGCCCTCTCCACTACGGGACCACAGTGACTCCTCTGTGTTAGACCCTGAGCCCACTGGAGGATTCTCTGATCCCCTGGTGGGCCAGTCCGACACTGCGGGGGCCCTAAGAACCGATGTGGGCCCTGGCATTTGTCTGGGTAACTCGGGTGCTGAAGCCGGCCCTGTTATTATTAAATTCCATCCACTGCACCCCTGTAGGTCATAGCTGTGACTTGTCATGTGGGGGTGCAGGGGATGGAGTATGTACACAGCCACACCACAATCTCTGGGGGTTGGTCCTCTGTCTTCCCACAGAAAATTGTGTTTGTAAGCTGTGGCTGTACCTCCTCTCCCACCCCTGTGGCCTATTGCCAACACAAAGAATAACCCTCACCTAACACTGTATAACCCCCTCACCATCGCCTTTCTCTTCATAGGCCATCCTTCTCCACCTATCACCTCATGGGGAGATTGTATAGAGGTGGGAACAGATAGGGATATGATGGAAAAGTGAGGAGGCTAAGATGTTTATGTAGCTAATTCTGCAGGGATGAGGCATAGCCGGGAGAAATCATCATGACAATCTGAAACAAATGGAGAAAGAGAAAGATAACGACTCCCATCAGAGAAGACGTAACATGTAAGTCAATAAATATAATTGCACTGTAATCAATTATATGTAAGCAGAGCACCTGCGTAAAACTGGTATTTACCTATACATGGTCACTGTATGGCAGAAATACAGTACTGGTAATAGTGTAATGGTTTAAATTTAGGAACAGTATGGAAGTATTGTTTAGTACTACGTGGTGGTGATATGTAGTCATGGTTTGTCAGTATTATTTGGTCAGTATATGGTAGTGATATGTGGTCATGATGTGGCAGTATTATTCAGTCACTGTGTGGTGGTGATTTGTGATCCTGATGTGGCGTTATTGTTTGATCTGCTGGAGAGGGCGAGGCATGAATCTGTTAGGGAATGCATGGATAGAGGCGTGTCCTGGTGTGATGTCATTTGTTTGGGAGTAGTTGGAGGCATGGCCTGATGTGTCCCTATTTGCATGGGAGGCATGCTTCACCGCATTGACTGGGACAAAGTGTTTAAAAATAACACAACAAATAATAAATGGGAGATTTTTAAAAACATCTTAAGCACGCTCTGTGAGAGGTACATACCTTAAGGTACTAAAATGTTTAGGAACAGGAGAAAAACAATGTGGATAAAAAATATGTAAAGGGTGCAATGAATAACAAAAAAAAATGTTTAAACTACTTCATTGGGAGGGCAGTGAAGAGGCACTAAAAATTATAAGGAAAAAACGAAAATACGTAAAAAAAAATGATAAAGACAGCAAAGCTGAAGACAGAAAGACATATTGCCAAAGAGAGAAAAACTAACCCCAAAATATTTTTCAACTATATAAATATTAAATAGATTAGAACTGATAATGTTGGCCTCATTGAAAAGTAATGAGAGACATATTATAGAGGTTGATGAGGAGGAAGCAAACTTACTAAACAATTTTTTCCTCCACCGCATTTACCAAGGAAAATTACATTCCTGTTGATGTGCAGAGGGCATTTCATACTGTGCCACAAAAAAGGTTGGTAAGCTAAATGAGAATGCTTGGACTGGGAAAATGTTTTTTTGCAAGTGGGTAAGTAACTGGCTCAGTGAGAGAAAACACAGGGTGGTGAGTAATGGTACATGCTCTTTATTGTATTTATTAATGAGTATACGGAAGGATTGCATAGTAGAATACCAATCTTTAGAGATGACACTAAACTTTGTAAAATAATTAACACAATAGAGAATAATATACAGGACTGTGTTCTCCACTAGGCAGTATGGGATGGCAGTAAGTCATATTTTATTTTTTCTAAATCACTTGTTTTTGCTCCTCCTTCTATCCTCAACAGCACATGCCACTGAAGAGCAGGAGCTGTTGGGAAGACAGAGAGAGGAGATATTGATCTTCTAGACAAATGTATCTAAGCCTATCATATGTGATACTGTCTGCTGAACCTAAGTATTACACGATAGGCTTAGATACCCAGGTCCAGTCGTCAGTATCACATATGATAGGCTTAGAAACACTTGTCTAGCAGATAGTATAACATATGATTAGATACACTAGCTCATGGACTGTACATCATAGGCTTAGATACACAGGTTCAGCAGACCGTATCACACATGATAGGCTTAGATACAATCTGCTGCTGTTTATCTAAGCCTATGAAGTACAGTCTATGAGCTAGTGTATCTAATCATGTGTGACATCTGCTAGACAAGTGTATCTAAACCTATCATATGTGATAGTCTACTGGAACTGGGTAGCTAAGCCTATCATGTGCTATACTACCTGATGGACTTGTGTATCTAAGCCTATCATGAGTTAAACTGTCTGCAAGACTTATGAATCTAAGCCTATCATGTGTGATACTGTCTGCTGAACCTGTGTATCTAAGCCTATCATGTGTTATACTACCTGCTGGACCTGTGTATAATTCCACCACAATTTGCAAATAATTTTTTTCCAAATCAGACAATGTGATTTTTGGGATTTGTTTTCTCATTTTGTCTCTCATACTTGAGGTCTACCTATGATGTCAATTACAGGCCTCTCTCATCTTTTTAAGTGGGAGAACTTGCACAATTGGTGGCTGACTACTTTTTTCCCCTACTGTATGTTGAATAAAGTACTGTATAATTTAAGTATATTATTTGTATTTTTGTAACTACTGTAGTTTGGCTAACATGTTTGTGACTGGTTGGTGACTAAGGCTGACATGTATGTACGGGGCTGCGGCAGTAGTCTGGCGTCCTTTCAGCACAAAAACTGACACAGCCCTGTGTGCTCAATGTAGGTGCACTCCAAAATTAGGCGCATTATAAAGCGCCTGCCACACTTTGTAATGCACCTGGGATTGGGGGGGGAGGGGGGGCGTGCTGGAGACATGTCATACTGCAACCATAGAATTCTACACATTTATAACTTTAGTGCGCATTCCAGCTGGAACAGGTAGACCAATTTAAAAGTGGTTTACCTAAGCCAGAATTGTCACTTAGTAACTAGAAAGCCCTAAATCTATGACCTGCAGCAGAACAGGTTTATAGATTCGGGCGCATTCTACACTATTAATGTGCGCATAAAATTGGCGCCTCGGCCCAAAAAATCATACATGTCACCGTAAGTCTTTGCACTCACTATAATGTCATTTTATGTTAACATGCCAGAATTATCTGCCACTTTGGATGTATGTATATGTGAACAGATGTAGCAAAACTAAACATGGCAGATAACGCACCATGTTATTACTGCACAAGTGTTATATTAAATTGTTCAATACTTTTCATTGGGATTTGCTAACCAATAAGAGCAGATATCCTGTGTTATAGCAGCTCAACTCTGCTACATCCATATTTGTTACAGAAGGAGCAGGGGGTTAAAGATCAATAGTATTAATAGTAGTGGGCACTAAATAGGGCGCAAATACTTTTTAAAATCACTGCTGTTTGTAAAACTTGAAAAATAAGCACATAAATGCAATTAAAATTAATTATATATCTTAGCATTTTTTCCAAATCATAAATCCATTTCACATTAAATTGAATACAATAATAACGTCTTAACACATGCACGAAAATTAACATTCCTACAGGGCAATAAGGAGAAGCAAAAACGAAATGTCTTTAAAAAACATTAATCCTGAATAACTAGTGTGTCAAACTGCACAGTAACTTAAGGGGGAGATTGTCATAAAGTGAGTTTCATCTCAAGGAAAAAAAAGATGAGATGCCAGATCTACTGCTGGAAGCTAATTAAACAATTCTTCTCCTATGTCACTAAATGCCCCTGTACTTGACAGAAAGTCATATTAAATGATAGTAAATTAGGAAATAGTTGAACAAGAAGTGTGCAGCTAAAATTCCTGGAAATGATAAGAAAAGCTGGTTTTGTTAGTTCTGTATAGTTGTATTCATGGCTTGTTTTGTACATTAGATGTGTACTTGGAGAGTATTTTCTGATTTATACCTCCAGAGTGTCCATAGACCCCATACACCAAGTGTATACTAAAGGAAGGTCTTTTTGGCATAATCTATGTTTGTATGCAGTTGCAAACCTTTTTTTAATAACTTATGTAGAATAATGTCATTCACCATGCTTTCCTATACTTAGGGACACAGTAGAAAAATAAATATACTGTGCAGGTATAACTACTATATAAGTATACAATTGGAGCCTATGATTGATATTCCACATTATTACAGGTTACTATATATGTGTTTCGGTTAGTTACTAGACCTACTGTCAGTAGGATATCTCACAACCAAGGGTATAACTATAGGAGGTGCAGAGGTAGGGATGTACCAAAACTAAACACGACAGATAAAGCACAATGCTTTTTCTTTACAGCCTCAGCCAGGACTATAACTTTCTGTTTTCTGTTGAGTCTGTGCCTATTTGTCTTCCATCTTTTTGTCATCTGTCTGTTTGGCCTCTGTTTTGACTAGGGCTTGCTAAGGATAAGCACAAGTGTGGGGTCGCCCTTATCGGAGCGGTTGCTCTGTTTAGGTATGGGTAAGCCATGGAAAGACTAGACTGTCCCAGACAAGTTGCTATCAGGCTTTGTTTTCTGAAGGGAGCCAAAAGTCCCTTCAACATTTAAGAAGATACCAGTGTTTTAAATTACACATGGTAGATGGAAGCCCCATTTCTATTTTTGCATTGAAGTTTAAAAGCTCCAAGTTATACCTGTTCTCATAGCTTTGCATCAAGCATATATATGTTGGGATATCCTCTCAACATATAGCTATTATTTAAAGATAAAGTAAAAATTAACCTGACAGATAATGCACCATACCATCATGGCACAGTAAGTTATCTAAACCTTTTTAATACTTTTCAAAGGCTCTTCATTGTGAACTAAGAACAGATAACATGAAAAGCCATAATTTCACTGTCATTTTTATCTCTGCTACATTTGTAGGCTCAAAATAAAAAGTGAACAAAGCTTTAATGGGTTTTCTCACCACTCAGTTTCACAGAGTCACAGCCAGATTCAGACTCACACTTCTTGGTCAAGCTGTTGGTGGGTCTATAGCAGTGATTGACACATAAGTTCTGCTTTTCCTAGCTACAGTTAGGTCCATTTATATTTGGAAACTGACACAAATTTAGTTTTTTGTACCTGTTTACTGAAACATATTTAAGTTATAGTTATAGAATGGACATAATATAACTTTCATATGACTTTCATTTGAGGGTTATCTACATTAAAATTGGATGAAGGGTTGTTAATTTCTAATACTTGGTTGAAAACCTTTTATTGGCAATGACTACCTGAAGTTTTGACATTACCAGACGCTGTGTTCCCTGCTTTTTAATGTTCTGCCAGGCCTTTACTTCAGTTTTCAGTTGCTGTTTGTTTGTGGGCCTTTCTGTCTGAAGATTAGTCCTCAACAAGTGAAATGCATGCTCAGTTAGGTTGAGATCAGCTGACTGTCTTGGCCATTCAAGAATATTCCACTTATTTCCGTTAATAAACTCCTGGGTTGCTTTGGCTTTACGTTTTGGATTATTGTACATATGTATCATTAAACTCTGACCAATCAGTTTGGCTGCATTTGGCTGTATTTGAGCACACAGGCAGAAAGGCCCACAAACAAACAGTAACTGAAAACCACTGCAATAAAGGTCTGTCGGAGCATTGAAAAGGAGTCTGCTGATGTCCATAAGTTCAAGACTTCAGGCAGTCATTGCCAACAAAGGGTTTATAACCAAGTATTAGAAATTAACATTTTATTTACAATTATTTAATTTGTCCAATTACTTTAGGTCCCTTTGAAAACAGGATGGCACATGTTAAGGAACTGAAACTTCTAAACCCTTCATCCAATTTTAATGTGGATATCCTCAAATGAAAGCTGAAAGGCTGGATTTTGTGTCTATGTCCATTATGGAACTACAACTTGGTTATGTTTCAGTAAACAGGTACAAAAAACAATATTTGTGTTAGTGTCCAAATATATATGGACCTAACTGTATTTCTGTGACAGTAACATGACTACAAGAGATTTTTAACTTCATAGAAAAGGCAAAAGTCTAACACTGAAATTTTTCAATTAGTTGGGTAAAAAGTCGGGCAGAGAAAAGATCTGGGAATGACTCCCATGGCAAAACCCGACTGACAAAGGCAGCTTGGGCAATGAAAGTAAGAGAGGCAGGAGAGGTGTGGATAAATGTAATTATTTAAAAAATGTTGAGATGGGCGAATTTTCCAAAAAATTGGTTTCGCTCCTTCGCCGAATTTCCCGACAAAAATAATTTCGGTCCGAATTACTTCGGGACGAATCACTTAAAAACAGCTATTTCCGGCTGCTCGGGCCCTGCGGGTGCTGTAGAACTTGTCCAGTTAAAATATCAAGGGGATTTTTTTGGTTTTTCATACAATTTTGTGTTTTAGTATGCACGCCAGAGCCACCCTTTAAAATCGCCTTCACTAAAAAATTTCCCCTGGGCACTTAAGAGGGCAAAATGACCAAAAATGAAGGAGGAAAGAGCCTGATAAAGTCTGGCGCGAAGCTGGAAAAAAAAAAAAGCGAGGTGGGTGGCAAATCGGTGACAGAGTGTGGGGGTGATGGCGGAGCCACGCAGCATGGTCAACAGGGCAAATAAATTTCTGAGGTGGCAAAAACGGAGACCCAAAGAGGGGGCACAATGACAGAGTGTGGATTGACGGCACAAAGCCAGCACATAGGTAAATGGCACAAGACATTTTGGCAAAAAAGTTAGGCCCAGAGTGGCACAATGACAGAGAGTGGAGGTGAGCTGGCACAGCTGGGGCGGGACAGGGAACAATGACATTTGGAGGTGGCAAAAACGGGATTTGGGCCACAAGTGGCAAAAAGGGACGAGAATGGGGTAAAAGGGCGGAGCAACAGATGGGGTCAGAGATGGACAAAAAAAATTCTGGGGTGGAAAAAATGGAGTAGGCCCGAGGGGCACAAGACAATGTGGGTAACGGCAGCAGCAGAAGGGGGTCAACGTGGCACAAGACATTTGGAGGTGGCAAAACAGTAGTAGGCCACAGATGGCCAATGATAGAAGGGAGGGACGGCGGCAGCGCTTTAGGAGCAAGGGCAAAAAAGGGAATTGGAGGGAAAAAGTAGTGGGAACATGACATTCTGGAGGGGGCGAAAATGGGGTGGGCCACAAGGGGGCACAATGACAGAGAGGGGAGGTGATGGGGGCGGGGAGCAACAGATGAGGTAAAGGGTGGCACAATGAATTTGGAGGTGGCAAAAAGGGAGTAGGCCAAGAGTGGCACAATGACACAGTGTGGGGTAACAGCAGCACAGATGGGTCAGACTTGGCAAATGACATTTGGATTTCAAAACAGTAGTGGGCCCACAGGTGGCCAATGACAGGAGGGAGGTAACGGTCCCCGCAGCATGGGGTCAGGCAGGGACAAAGACTTTCTGGAGGTGGCAAAAAGAGTAGGCCACGAGTGGACAAGCAGAGAGGGAGGGATGGCGGCGGGGCCCAACGCATGGGTCAGAGGGGGACAATGACAAAGTGTGATGCCGGCCCACCCAACAGCAGCAGCACTGGGATAAAGTGGCACAATGACAGATTTTGGGAGGTGGGTGGCAATACAGTCCCCTGTAAAGAGGGTTTGGGTGGCAGAGGAAAAAATTCAGCGATGTGTGGCATCGGGCGGGTGGGGGCATCAGAATAGTGGCTGGGCAGGGAGTTTGAACCCCGACTCATTTTTCACAGTTTGGGGGAGGCGTCATGGCTGTGTAGATGACGCCTAAGGCAGGTGTGTGGAAATCCGGCCGAACCACCCAGTTCTCTTGACAAAAGGTCATCGTTCCCATTTCCCCTGGCAAGGGGTTTCCCTTTGGGGGAAAATGGCCCCCGCGCATGAACACCCACTCGAGCCCCATACTGGCGGGCAGGACGCTTTCCCCTGTAAACTCGGCAATTGCGGCCACACATCCCCGTTTTTTGGGTGCCATTGTCCCGGGATGTTCTAATGGGGGGCAGGTACGTCCAAGTAGGCACACCCGTTGGTTTCAGGGTTGCTCCCGGGTCTGCCGCTTTCTGGACGGGCTGCCCTCCCCCCTAGGCAGGTGAAAGGAAGCTGCTTCAGTGACTCCAAACTTTGGTTTTGTGATGGAGCTGGTATGCTCCTACCCCCCCACCTTCCCCCAGCAGCCGCGGCGGTACATGAGGCTGTAAACCCCCGTCGACCCGTCAGAGGGGGCGATCCGCAATAGGAGGGCCCCAAAGACTACGGAGGGGTTTTTATTGTATTTGAGTTTGCCTCCCTCTCAATAGTGGGAAAAAGGGTCCCCTTTTTGGACTGGTAGCGAGGGGGCCCAAAAGGGGGGAGAGCCCGAAATCATCCCCCTCCGGTGCGATATTCGGCTGTCATAGCCCGGCAAATCCTTTCTGGGGCTATCTGCCAAGTGACCGAGGGGCTCCCTGTCCATCCCCTGTAACTGCCACGGTGCTTTGGGGGGACTGCTCGTCTTCCTCAATCATTTAACCCCCTTCCCCGCTGCTCCTGTCCTCCTCTTTGTCTTGGGAGAAAATCTATCCTTCACCCGAAAAAGTTCTGCTCCCTGTCCTCCTCCTCCTCCTTTTCTCCTCCTCCTTTCAGTCCCCCCCCGGGTATGTGGCCGCGGATGTAGTCGCCACATTCCAGTCCCCCGCCCAGACAATTTTTTACATCTGTTCCAGGCATGAAGCAGTGGGAAAGACTTATTTATCCCTATCCCGGCATGACAAATAACTGGCCCCCCGAAAGGGCCCAAAAAAGGAGGGGTACGCATGAGCTGCCCTGGCTGACATCAAAGTTTACCAGGGGGTACTCCTTCCGGGATCAACAAAAAAAACGTTAAAAGGCCTTTCTCTGCATAAATCGGTCCAACAGTGAGGTGGGAAATTTCCAACGGGTGGAAAAATGATATCGAAAATGTTGGGGGAGGCGCCTTTTCGCTCAATCAGGAGGGTGTTTTCCCGTTTTGTAGGAAAGTATGAAGTGCACCAGTTTTTTTTTGCATTTTTCAGAATCTTCTGAAGATCGGTGGAAGATTCGGAAACCCTTTTTACAACCAGATTGAACACTGCGCCATTGGGGGGGGATGGCCCCCTCCCGGTGCAGGGGGCACCATGTTCCCCATTTCAGTCCCATGGTTCGATTTTTATTGGCTGGAGAAAGCCACAACCCATTTCTTGCTGCAGACGCGGAGCGTTCCCCCCCTTGTGATTTTTTTCGCCGAGGGAAGCCCGGTTTAGAACTGCGGCACCCCTGTGCCCCCCAAAAATGGTATGAGACTTTTCTTTTGGAGGCTTAAAATGGGGGTGGGGGTGGGGAAAAGGAGGGGGGCGGCATTGGGCGGGCGCGTTTGACAATGGGAGGAAAAGTGGCATCTCCCCTTTCCCAATTGTTGGTTGCCGGCCGGAAGCACTTCAGGTGGGCCAAAAAAAATTTTAGGCCTGACCGTGTTTTCAGCTCCAGAGTCTCGCTCGTGCACCCTTTGGAAAAAAACCATAAGCAAAGGCCCACCTTTGTTCACATATTTAGAAAGGGTGGTACTGCCTTTTTTTTAAAAAAAATTACGGGTGGAAAATTCCATTCGGGCCGGCAAAGCCATTGTTCTCTGAAAGGTGAAGGCCCCCCTTTTTGGAAAGGGGAGATGCAGCACCAACAACTTGGAAGGGGACGGTGCTTCTGCACCTTAGGGTGGTTGGGGGAATCTGTTGGTCTCTTGCAATCGCCTCGCTGAACAATGCTGGCCATGCAGTAGCCGAGGAGAGGAGAATCTGGATCGCGAGATGTGTCAAAGAGAAAAACAGCTCCTTCTGCAGAGGTGGTGGATCAATGACTGGTGCATGGATGCGTTGCCCATGGGTCGCTGTGCTGCTGCTGTTGCTGTGTCGGGCAGGATGGAACCCACAATTGAGCACGTATCCCAGGCCAACGGATTTGTGACGCTGCAATATTTTTTTGTGGTGTGTGTGGTGTTTTTCCCCCATTGGTTCAATCGTTGACGCAGGCGTGGTGTAAGTTAGCTCCCTGGCCACGCTTCACTTTTGCCCTAAGAGTCTACATATTACCCATCATTAGGATCCTCCGGTTGGTGTCTTTAGCAATTGTAACTGCCACATCCGTGAGTATAGGATTTCACCGCCAACGCTTCGCACTGAGTGAATTACTGCCGCCGCTGCCTCGATGACTCGGAGCCCTGTGCCGTACTTTCTGGATCTACGATGCGGGTTTTTTACCCGTGGCCGCTTGGCTCCCGACCTCACCATGCTGCTATCCAGCTGACTCATGGGCCACACAACCACTTGCTGGCTGCGCGGGCAAGACGAGCAACGCTGAACTACTCTTCACCTGACGTATGATTTAAAGCCTGGCCTCACCCGGCTCCAAGGATGCGGGTGGCTACATCTCACTTATTTGTGGTTTCATAGTCACTGCTGTCCTCACAACGGTCTTGGTATGCAGAGGCGGACCCTCTACACAACATGGACTCCACACTTGCCATCTCACATCTATACTTTGCAAAGCCTTCTGCAAGAAGCAGGGGACTATTGGCCCATTTCTTCGCTGAAAGTAGCTGCTGACTGCCCTCCTCAAACTTGTTCATCATCGCTATATAGTGTGCTGAGCCCGGTCCACCTAGTAGATCTCTGGCTGAGGGTAACGATTGGGAAAGAGGCGGAGTTGAGGACAGGTGAGGGCCGCTGACCCGCTCCCGAGGCAATGACAACGAAAGGGTTGTTTGTCTGACGTTACCACCAGACTCTGGTGGGGTCTGGTAGATGTTTCTGGAGGCAAGTGGAGACCTAGTAACCATTCAAGAAACCCTTGGGTTGCTAGGTCAGCACATTGGCCACTAGATGACACGCGCGGCAGTTCTGGCCTCAACGAGTGAACCCTGCTGCGAAGGTCCCCTTGCTGTGCTGGACCTGGTGCCTGGAAATGTTTGTAGCCTCTGCCACTCGGCAGGTGAAGAGCTGCCACATCTCTGTCTGCCAGTTTTACTGTTTGTTCTAAAATATACAGACACTGTTTGATGCATGATATCTGTTTGAATAAATTACACACCTGTATTTCACTCAAATGAACCCACTAAGAAAGTTGGGTAACCCTTGGATATAAATTGCGACTCAGCATTAGAAAATGGCAGGAAAAAATTGACTTGTATGTGCGTATACAACTCTGTGTACTTTTAATGAATATACAAGCACAAAGGTTAATTAAACCTTCGGTTGATGATTATGCTACAAGTTTCTTTTATAAGTACAACTGGAGTAAAATACTTAGTAAATTGCGCAAAAGTAATGAGCAACATATAAACGTCGACACTTTTAGGTGTTACCAATGGCGTGTTTTTTTACGCTACACCACCAAAAGAATTGTAATTACTTGCTTGTGTGAATTATGCTACAGTGAAAAATTTCTTTGCTTTGGCGGTGTGAAATAAAGTTTTTTTAGTAACCACAGGCAGCAGATACAAAGCTAAATCTAAACCCTGGATTGTAAATTGCGCCAAGTATTGAGGCATCAAAACTACAAGCATTTGTTGTTGGTGTTCAATGGCGTGGTTATCTAGCTAGACACTAGCAAAAAGGAAAACCTTGTAATTAACCTTCGCGTGTGCATTATGATACAGAAAAATGTATTCTTTGGGCGGTGAAAATACAACTTTTTCTTTTAGTCACCAAGCGAGAACAACGGCATTATAGAACCCCTGGATGTAAATTGCGCAAATGAATGAGCATCCAAAAACTACGAGTTTGTAGCGTGTTAAATTGTGTGTTTTTGTACGCTACACAACAAGAAGGAAAACTTGTAATTAACCTTCGATGGTGAATCTCTATGCTTCAGCGAATAATTTATTTTTTCAGGCGGTTAGAAAATAAACGTTTTCTTTTAGTCACCACAGCAGCCAGAACAACGCCTATAAAACCCTGGATGTAAATTGCGCAAAAGAAATTGGCATCAAAATCTACTAGCTTTGTAGCGTGGTACAATTGGCGTGTTTTCTATTTTTTTTGGGGCTACAAAACAAAAGGAAAAAAATTGTAATTTAAACGTCGCTTTGTGAATTATGCTTCACAGGAAAATGGATTTTTTGGCGGTGAAAATAATTGTTTTATTGTAGTCAAACAGCAGCAGAGCAACGCTTAAATAACCCTCTGCGATGTATAATTGCGGAAAAGAATTGAGGGCATCCAAAAATGAAGTGGTATTTGTCTTTGTTAATAACGTGTTTCTTTAAATGAATAAAACGGAACAGGATTATGAAGCTCCCTTGGATATTCACTTGTGTGTGTGCAGATAGCATTAATAATGTTATATGCAGCTTTGCACTGGAACGGCACCATGGACTTTCAGATCCAATATCCACAAAATCAGAATAGAACGTTAAGAGATGGTTTTGAGGACAAGATGGAGACTCCCCCATAATCGACTGTATAAAACGGATCGTAAAAACGGATCTGACATTTGTCAGTGTGATTAACATTGCTTTCAATGGCAAAAGGCTTCGCCTGTGAACACGAGTGATTGCCGAATGCGCTTTTCGCGATGCGTTTTTCGGATCGTTATAAGAATCGACATGTCAATTCTTTTGCGTTTTAGCAAGGAGAAATCCCCATAGGAAATAAGGAGTGCACTTTTGGCATCCCAGGAAAGCGGATGCACAAAGGCAGCATTATTTGGCGTGCGTTCTAGATCGTTTTCGAGGCCAAAGCATCCGTTAAAACGCATTGGATTTTTAAATTATATAACAATGTTTATATTATGTTTGCTTATATTTAGTTTATAATCTGTATAGTAAATTATTTATATATATATTTAAATGTTTATAATTGTTTTATATATATATATATATATTATATATATATAGATATATATATAGTTTATAGATAAATTCTATACAAAAGTTTAAATTGTATATAAAATTAGAATTGTGTTTAATAGTATATAATCTGTACATTTTATATATCATGTAAAATAAATATAATATATATAATTTTATATTTATATATCATATATTATATCATATATATATTGTATATATCATTTTATATTTATTTTTGTATACAATATATATTGAATATATAAATATTTAGTTTAGAATTATCTACTTTATACATGATTGTTAATTAATTAATTTACTATTGGGGTGGGTTTGAAAACTATTGGTTGATTTAAAAAAAAAAAATAGGGGCGAGGGGGGGTTCTAAAAATATGGTTGTATTTTCAGCTTACTGGATGACTCTAGGTAAAAATTAAGTTTTATTTCTTGGTATTGATAGGTTATATTATTATTTAATTTGCAGTTTGATAGGTTGATTTAAATAAAGCATTGAAAAAACGGATCCAAAAAACCAGGTCCAGTAAAAAGAATGCAAAACGCATCTCTATTAGCATCCAAAAAAATGAATCAGCTGTTGCAGTTTTTTTGGAGCGCTTTTTGGTTGCAGTTTCATTCCAGTTTTCGCGCAGGTTAAATACGGATCCGTAAAAACGCATCCAAAAAAGGAATCCAAAACATCGTGTGACAGTACTTAAGGGAACGGACGCAGGGCAACTATCCGCCCCGTCCTTCTTCAAAAACATCCCTGACTCTTTAAAACATGACACTTAGAATGCATGTCATTCTTCATCAAATAATGGATAGACCCCAGGCTGGCCCACAAGGTCACCCAGAAGCCCCTGAGCATGGCAGACCTGAAGTCTCTTTTGAACTACATATACTGTACATCCATGGGAGAGGCAGAAAGACAGAGAAAAAAAAATCAAGAGAATGAGTATAAGAGCATGTACAGTAGCTATAGGGTGGGCCCCCAGAATCAACTACACTGATGACCCCTTAGAATTAAGTCCACAAGTGGGCCCCCAGAATGATATCTCATTTGTAGGCCCTAGGTTCCCCAGTTTGACACAGAGCCTCATCAGTTTGCTGTAATATAGAGCATGATATAGACACTTAAGACAATATGACTAATTCTATGTATGGCATGCATTTTTCAGTATATTGAATTTCCAAGGAGCATATGTTACCTACAAGTCTATGTGTTTTACATTGATAGAAATAAAATCAGTCACATCAAAAGTTTTAATAAAAGCCGCAAGGAATGCTATGGATGAACATTATTTATTTCACTTGAGAAATGCTTATACTGTATTGAAAAAATTTTTTTTTTTAAAAAAAGTTTTAAAAGTATTTTCCCAGTTTTCACCCATCAAAATTTACCCTTAAAAAGTCTTACAATTTTTCTAATTTTAATAAAAACCTTTATTAAAAATACTTTTAAAATTTCCTTCCTCTCATCTTTTTTTAAGCCCCAAAAAAGGGGTCTGCATTTGGGGAAAATTCCCCTATGAAATGTAAATTTTTTTTTGCTTCAACAGCCCCCAAGAGTTTGAGTATCACCCTTTCTAGGCTGGATTCGTAAGAAACAATAAAATTTTTAGAAAATAAAAAGCGTCAAAAATTTTTTCCCCATGGTACTTTTTTTGGGCAGCCAAACCCGGTTTGGCAAAGACTTTTTAAAACCCCCCTCCAAAGGGTCTAAATGTCTTTGCTTTTGCAGTAATTCAAATTTTAATATGTTTGATTGCACAGTAAAATTTTTTCCTTGAAAAAGCCCAAAATTGCTAAAAAAATTTTGGGGGTTTATTGGGAAACAAAAATTTCCCGTATGGCAGGTCATTGCCAGTACAGGGGGAAAAACTGGAGTAATTTTTGACTTTTTTTTTTAGGGTTAAATTTACCCAAAAACCCTTTGTTAATTTGGACAATAAATTTTTATATTTTAAAATATTTTTTTTTATCTATTTGCATGAGTGCCTTTTTTTGTGGGACCCGTATGCCCTTTTAATGGAAACTAAGAAGCGCTTTTAAAAATTGGGGTGGGACCAATTTTTTTTGGCCATCATTTGGGGACAAACTGTCGTAAAAAAACCCTTTTTTATAAATTTATAAATGTTTTTTTAACCAAAAACTTGGGGCAAAACCGGGGGCCAATACAACAGTTTTGAAAGGCAAAAAAAAGGGGGGGGGTTAGCCCCCTAAAACCCATTGTACAATATCTATCCCTAGTTAAAAAAATTTAAACCCCTTTATTAAAAGTACTTTAAAACACAAAAAACAAAATTGCAAAAATTCATGTAAATATGTGTAAATAAGCTATAGTCAATCAAAAAGGGGTATTTAAAAAAAAGGGGGGAAAAAACAGGGGCCCCTAACTAGAGAAAAACCAAAGGGGCCCCCTAAACAAACTTTTGGGTGGCCCCCCTACCCCCCCCTGACCAAAGACCATGTACCCAGGACATTTCCCGTTAGAAAAATGTTAAAAATAATTTTTTTCCCCCCCCCCAATTTAAAAGGGGGAAAAAACCTTTAAACCCTAAAATATAAAAACATACTTTCTACCAAAAAAATCCACAAAACCAAGACCCCAAAAAATTTCCAAAAACCTATTAAAATAAGGGGCCTGATTAAAACCACCAAAATAAAGACCAAAAAATTTACCAACCCCTTTGTGAAATGAATTAAAAACCCAAATTATTACTGAAAACAGTAAAACAAAGACCAAAAATTTTTTCCCAAAAATAATAAAAATTTATAATAATATTTGTGACCCCTTTAAATGGTATAAAAACTAGTGGGAAAAACCCGGGTCGCGACTGTAAATAAAAAACCATACAGTGAACCCTATAGTGGTAGAAAGAAATGTACAAAGGCTCTTCAAACTTTATAATTTCCTAAAAACAGTGAAACCCAAAAAAGTTGTTGACAATAGATACACAGGGCCTGCAGACGAGAAAAAACCACCAAACAGGGGCAATAAAAAGGGGGTAGACAGCAGGGGACAAAGCCCCCGTGCAGACAAATAAGTATTACAGTGCAGTTACATTTTTGTGGGCTCACGGTTTCGTTTCCCCTGAACCCGTTTGTTGGGCTTTTCTTTTGTTCGCATCCCGGGCCCCGTCCGCCCTCTTGGGTGACCCTCCGGCCAACCGCTTGTCCCGGGAGTTTAAAACAAAAAAAATCTTAGAATCCTGAAAATTTTTTCCCGCCCCCCCCTCCCCCCCTGGGGGCTAAATATTGGCCATTTTCAAGGGGGCCCTTTTTGGGATAGGGGTTTGGGTTAGGGTATAGGGGGCCCCAAAAGGGGAAGGTTTAGGTAGCCAATTTGAGGCCCAAAAAGGGGAAAAGGGAGGGTTTTTTGGGAGCTATAAAGGGAAACCCAAACAGGTAGAAAGGGGTTAGGTGGGCTATAGGGGCCAAAATAGGGTTTAAAGGGTTTAGGTAGCTAAAGGGGCCCCCCAAATTTTTAACCCCGGCAGGGGTTGTGGGGGGTAAAAAGGGGAGGCTTGGGGGGGGTATAAAAGGGGAGGCTTTTTAGGGGGGGTAGAGGCAGGGATAAAGGGGGCTTTTAAAGGCAGGGGATTAAAAGGGGGCTGTATAAAAGGGAGGGGAGGCATATGGGGGCTGGATAAAAGGCCCGGCAGGCATAAAAGGGGGCTGTATAGGCAGGAAAATAAGGGGGCTGTATAAAAGGGGAAAAGGGAAAACAGGCCGGGGTAGGGGGTGTATAAAGGGAGGCAAGGAGGCAGATAAGGGGGGTTTCAAAAAGGCAGGCAGGGCGGCATATAGGGGGCGGTAAAAATGGGCAAAAAAGGCAAAAAGGGGGGGCTTTTTAAAAGGGCAGGCGGCCCGGGCATATAGGGGGGCCCCCGAATTGGGGGAGGCACAAGTAGGGGGGCTTTATAGGCAGGCCCGGGCATAAAAAGGGGGCCCGTATAGGCAAAGGGATTTTTGGGGGCTATAGTCGGCCCTAAAGGGGGGAAGTAGGCATATAAAAAAGGGGAAAACCCATAGGCACATTTGGGGCTCCTTACAGGGAATAGGGGGCAAAAAGGCAGGCAAAAAAGGGGGCCATAAGGGGGCCATAAAGCGGGGCTATTTGGTAGGCATAAAAAGGGGGTTTTTGGGAAGGCAAATTTGGGGGGTATAGGGCCAAGGGAATAAGGGGGCTTTACGGGAAAATGGGGGGTAATTTTGGAGGGATTGGGGGGTTACACCCCCCTTGGGGGGGCTAATAGGGGAGGCCCAAAGGGGTTTGTTTAAAAAAAAAAAACAATCTTACTCAACCCCAGTCCACCCCCCCCCAAACCCCCGAAAAACGCCTTCGATCCCCGGTTTTGCTCCCATCCTTCCCGCCTCGGGGCTCAACGCGGGTGATTTTGACGTCACCGGCGCCCAACCCGTGACCCCGAAGAGGGGGGGCAGGGGGAAGGGAACAAGGGGGGAGCGGGTCGGCGCCTTTGTCCTGCTATAAGAAACCGAAAGGGGCAGCCGGGTGCCTCTGAACCCCCCCCCCTCGGGGGCCGGGGGGGGCCCGGGGGGTTTCCCAAGGGGGGTATTCGGGCCCCCCGGGTCCCCGCAAAAATTCAAAAAACCCCCCCGCCCCAGTTTAATGTTAAGTTCACGGCCCCGGGGGGCCCCGGAGCGGTATTACCGGGGTATCGGGCGCCCAGTAGCAGTGCCCCGGGGCCCCCCCCTAAGAAGGCAAGGGCCCCCTAGAAAATGTACCCCGGGGTTTTCCCACTGGGGAGAAAAGATATACGCTTTTACAAGATTTTAAAGAAAATTTATGGGGCAATAGGGGCCCATTTATGCTCTTAATCCAAAATGAGAGCGCGTCAACCTATGGTCCAAAATTAATAAAGGGATCACCCATTATTGCCCAATTTTCAAGTCGCTATATAAATTTTCAAAAAAATGCAAAAGTAGAAACTCACAATTTTTTAAATCCAAAGGGAAAACTTTATAACATGAAACCCGTGTGAAAGCGTATTTCAGCAAAAATCCTGTCTGGATCCACAGGTGTAGATTTTAAAGCCCCTATATTTGGGGGTTTGGGTGTAAAGGTGGTAGTTCCAAAAGAGGAAACTTAAAGGAGTTAGTCTCAAAATACAAAGATTGCTTTTTTATGTTTTAAAGAAACTTGCAAACAAAAAGTCACTTTGCAAAAATGTGTCCCCTTAACAATTTTCCCACCCATTCTGAGAAAATTTCCCCCCATTGGGGTGCCCTTTTGCTACAGAAATGTTTGATCTCTCATGATAGGTGTGGTGCTGGGCCCCAAAGCTAACGGGCCCGGCTTCTAATGCAGCCCAGTAGAAGCCCCCAAAAACACGCCCCCGAATTCAAAAAGTGAAAACCCGAAAACAGGGGGGGAGGTACAGATGAACAAAGTGTGAGGGCAACCCCTTTAATATCGGCCCTTGAACCCCTATAAAAAGTGTTGAAATCTACAACCTTTCGGATCCAAAAAAGGGTTTTTTTTGGAAAATATGCCTTTTACTTTAGGGGGCTGTTTATCATTCATTTCAACCTTGAAATTCAAAAATTTTTTGTGTATCGGGTGAATTTTTTCAAAAAAGTATACAGTGAAAGGGGAAAAATATAGCCTTAAAAATAGGTTTATTCAAAAAAGTTTATTTTTCCAAAGGGGGATGGAAAAAGGTAAATTTTTTGGTAAATTGGGTAGCTATTGTCCATATTAGTTAATATTTTTCGAATCTTGTATGGCGTATACCTTTTTCCACCCATGAGTGATATACTTTTGTTTTAATTGTTGGGGGGGAAATTTTTTATTACTTTTCCAAATTTTTTCGCAGATTTAGTTTTTTTTAAATTTTAAGGACCAAATTAAATTTAAAGGGTTTTTTTGGTTTTTTTAAAAAAAGGATAAAATTAAAAATTTTTTGGGAGCAAAATTTTGGGATTCAAAGGTTTAAAGATTTTTGTTTTTTGAAATTTTATGGGATTTAGAGTTATTAAAAATGCCCCCAAAAATGCCCCCCAAAGTTTGGGGGGCCCTAAAATGTTGTAACAAAATTTAACTAAATTTTTAAAGTGGCAAAAATTGGGGGTGAACTACTTTTGGGGGTAAAAAAGGGGGGCAAAATGTTTTAAAAATGGCTGGGAGATACTTTTCATACCTTAAATTTGGATCGAAACAACATTTTTAAAAAAAAAGTTTTGAACTTTAAAAGTTGGTGCCCGGTTCAAAAAACCCTGTCCCCAAAAAATGGCAAAATATTAAAAACTGATCATTTGCATAACTTTTTTTTTAGGACTAGATAAGTTCAAAGGATTTTCCAAGACTTTAAAAACCTCCCTACCACCTAACTAAACCCCCTTTTACTTTAACACGCCCCAAAAAATTTTTCCCAAAAAACCAAAATTTAAACTCTGGGCCCGAAACCAGTGCCCCCTTTTCTCAAATGGAAAAATTTTAAATCACATTAATGGATAACAATAAGGCCGCATGTGCTTACCAAAAGGGTCAGGGGATTGGGTTTTTATAATCATAGGGTTTTTTGAACGTTTGGCGTTATCAGTGAAGGACCCATGGTCCTTCACTGCTTTGGCAGCACTAGAACGGTGGTGATGGGACAGGTAAGTATGGGTTACTTTTTTTATTTAAGCACTGTGGGAGGTGTTAGGGAGATTTTTGAAAGACATGGCAAAACCTGAACAACAACCGTTATATACAATATTTATTTTGGGTTCACGTTGATTTAAAGTATATTTTATTTTGTAATAATTTTTATTACTTTTTTTATGTAACTTTTTGGGCCAAAAAATTTTAAAAACGGTTTTTAAGAGCATCAAATAACTTTAAAAAACTTCTGTTTAGCCTGAATATTCTACTCCCCGCCAAATGGGTAAGGAAAAAAAAAAAGGGTTTTATAAAAAATTTTTATCCAATTTCATTACTCAAAATCCTTTGAAAAGTAAACTGGAAATTTTGGGAAAATTTTTTAAAGGGTTTTTAAAATTTTCACATGAACACTTTTAAAAAAACTTAAATTATTTGGGGGAAAAAGGGGGGTTTTGGTTTACCATGTGGACCCCTCCCCTTATTCAAACTTCTAGAACACTTTTGATTGTTCAGAGGCAGCAGGTATATATATTTACAGGTTTACCTTATATCAAAGAAAAAAAAAATAAGGGGAAAACATATGCCCTTTTTAGGGTTGTTTGTAACACAGATAAAAAGGGTAAGTAAGATTGCCTAAAAACTTAAAGGGTTTTAAAAGTATTGGGGAAACCTAAAAAAAATTTAAAGGTGTGGTTTCGAAAGGTTAAGGTGGAAAAAAAGAAAACTTAAGCCCCCTAAAAAAAAGCTTTTCATTCGGAAGGGGGTTTAAAAAAAATTTTTTTTAAAAAAAAAATTTAAAACACAAACCCAAATATGACTACATAAAAGGGAAAAGAAAAAACTTTCTAACATTTTAAGGGGGTGGTGATAAAATTAAAACACCCAAAAAAAAGTTTTGTTTTGGAATCTTTTGCCTTTGGTGATCTACCATTCTGTAGCCTTTTAAAGGGGCGCAAATGTAAACAGGATGTCTTAGAAAAATAGTAAAAAAGGTTAATCAAACGGGGACTGGGCCCCATTTCAGGTCATTCTTCTGCAAAGAAAGCAAAAGCGTTCCCCGTAGGATAGAGAAGGGGTTTTTCGAAATCCCAGTTGGGCCCTTTGTCAAAAACAGAGCTGTAGTCCAAAAAGCTCTGTTCCTACAGCGGTCTTTTTAAGGTTGGGGAAGCTGCCCCTAACAAAATTTGGGAGTAATTCATTTTGTTAAAAATTAAAAAATAAACCCCAAAAAAAAAACAAAAAAAAAAAAAAAAAATTCCCGAAAAAAAAAAAAAAAAACCTTTATACACTTACAAGATAAAAAAAGTTATGACTGTTGAAACCTGAGGAGGCAAAAACTACAATATTTGACTGTGTCATTAAGTACTTTTGAGACCCCTTTTCACCACAGACTATTTATTTTTCTTGTCATGTTTGTTTTTTTCCTCTTCACCTTCCAAGAGCCATAACTTTATTGTTTTTTCGGGTTTAAGTTATATGAGGGGGTTATTTTTATGCAAGGGCAAAAGTCCTTTTTAGTGGGTTTTGGGTTTACTATAAAAATATAATGTACCCGGAAATAAATGGGAATAAAAAAAGAACACATTTTTTTCGGATATTTTTCATGGGATTCATTCTTTTGCAAAAAATTATGTTTTTCTGTATTGGGGCCCGGTTGGGAAAATTTTTGGTGAATAAACCCAAAAATGTAGAAATTTTTTTTTTATGTTTTTTGTACTTAAATAAAAAAAATAAAAACCCTTTTTTTATTCCCTGTGCTTCAAATTTCCCAAATTTTCTGTGACAAACAACTTTTTTTTTCCCCCAAAACGGGCCTCGGGAGCACCCCATTTTGGGTTTAACTCCTCCTTCCCCAAACTTGACAGAAGAAAAAAAAAAACATCCCGGTTCAAAATTAACACTACCCCTATCCACTCAAAATCCCTAAAAGCACACAATGAAAAAAGGAATTTAATTTTTTTTGTTTCTTTTCCCCCGCAAGAATTTTGGGTTTTAAAAATTTTTTTTTGAAGACCAGCGAGTTTTCATGGAAACTGTTTGGGCCTCTATTAACTGGTATCCCGAGTTTCTGGGGTTTGCCAGTGTTTCATTAAAAATGTTTCCCGCCCACATGCAAGTTTTGTAGCTGCTATGCAGCACTTCAAAAAGTGACTTTTATTTTATTCTGTCTCCCTGTGGCAATTGATACTGGTGGATTCACAGGTGGATATACTTCAGTGCATTACTAGGCAAGCTTTGCTTAGCCTTATTATCTTGGTGCCTGCACTTTGCCAGGCAGCAACCTCTCCTCAGCACTAAAGTGCATGGCTTTCAGCTGTCTGTAATGTGAACATGCTTGGTTCAAGCTTTTTTTGGAGCTGGGCACTTAGCCATATATTTTCCATTCTTTGCTTCATTCGTTATTTAGGCAGTTTGCCTAGTCTTTGGATAGTATTTTAGTTATTCCCTAAGGTGCATATCTCCATAAACAAATCTTTCTGTATTGTTACAGATGTCTAGTAATGAGCATAGAAAGGGTAAAAGCAACAAGAAAACTAAGCACATGCTCTGTGTTAAATGTACCCAGCCACTTCCCGATGAATCGGATTTTGAGGTATGTCAGCTATGTGAGACAATGTAAGAAACTCCTGAGGTCCAAACTAAGGCCAAACAATTCTTTGGATGGTTTAAATCACAACTCCTGGAAATATTTCAAGAGATTAAGGAGAACCACCAGGTTTCCAAGAAACGTAAAAATATGGAACTTCAGCCTTCAGCCTTCAGATCTCTCTGCATCCACCCCACATTCTGCAGGTTACAAAATACTTTCTGAAGGGGAGATAGCCTCTGACTCTGGTGATTCTGATACAGGTCTTCAAGAAGATTTATTTTAATTTAGTACATAAAAACCCAGCTCCCTCTTTAAAGCAGACTGTGGAGGATAATGATCTTAGAGAAGACCAAACAAGGAAGCAGTCTCTGTTTCATCCTCTTCTTAAAGAATTTTTTCAATGGGACTGGGATAAACCTAAGAGAAGACCAAACCTAGGGCTCAGGTTTAAATCTATGTACAAGTTGGATCCAAAATCTTCTGAAGAATGTTTTTTTTCCTCCTAAAGTGGACTTAGCAGCTGCTCTCCTTTCTAGAAGAACTTGTTTTCCATCTGCAGAATCCTTACTCAAGGATATCATGGATAGGAAAGCTGAGACCCTCTTAAGACGTAGCTATTCTGCTTCTGCTGCAGCCTGTAAAGCCGCTATGGCTACCTTCCCAGTCACTAGAGCTCTTAGAATATGGCTACGTCAGTTAACCAAGGATATTCAAGAGGGAAGACCAAGGTTAATCCTAACCTCAAACTTGCTTCTTATCTTTGGATGTTATAAACTAAATTCCAAATCCATGACACTAACTACCTCAGCCAGAAGAGCTCTTTGGCTAAAGAAATGGGGGGGAGATGTACCATCGAAAAATTATTTTTTTGTGTTACCCTTTCATCCAAGTAGCCTTTTTGCTCCACAACTGACAGGAATTCATAAAAATCTTAGTGATGATCAAGGGGCTTCCTTTCCACAGTTACCCAGGAAATGCTTCATATCCTTTCGTCCACAAAGAGGGAGATCTCCAAGGTTCGGAGAAAATTTTCGTAGAGGCAGACAAAGCTATAGCCAAGGGAGAGATGTTCCAACCTCATCCTCTTTTAAAAGAAAGCCCTTCTCTTCTACCTGTAAACAGGAAAAGTTATGACGCCAGAAGGGTACCTCCTGTAGGAGCTCGTCTCATCACATTTCTCTCACCCTTTCAAAAGACTATTTCAGATGCCTGGATTCTCGAGTTCATTCAATAAGGGTACTCTCTAGATTTAACAGAGTTTCCTCCAGATACCTTTTGTCCTGAATTCAGGTTTCAAACACATGCTTTGTCAGCTCCTAAAAGAATTTCTAGACAAAGGGGCCCTGAAATATGTCCCTTCACATCAAAGAGGTTTAGGCATATATTCTCACTTCTTTGTAGTACCCAAAAAGAGAGAATGGAGACTAATCATCTATCTCACCTTCCTCATCAGATTCATTCTGAAGAAGAAATTCAAGATGGAGTCCATAAAATCTGTCCTTTCTATCCTTCAACAGGGCGATTGGATGACCAGAATACACCTCAAAGATGCATATCTACATGTTCCAGTTCTTCCAGTTCACAGAAAATATCTCAGGATGGGTATACAGGTGAACAACACCATTCAGCATATTCAATTCACCTGTCTACCATTCAGCCTGTCCTCATCACCCAGAGTGTTCACTAAAATTATCGTCACCCTAGCAGTGGAGCTCAGAATGAGAGGAATCTTTATCATTCCATATCTCAATGATTGGTTTATCTGAGCTCCATCTCCAAGTCTTCTGAGGAAGCACATAGACATTGCTATCCAGATTCTTTCCGGTGACAGGTTTTTAGTAAATTTAAAAAAGTCTCATCTGTATCCAACTCATAAGTGTGCCTTTCTGGGATTTGAAATCAAGTCCTTGCCCAAGAATGTCATTCTGTCACAAGAGAGGATTTCCAACATCAGAAACAGTGTTGCCTGGTTGATTATGAAGCCTAAAGTTTGAGTGAGAAGAGCCATGAGTATTCTGGGTCTCCTAACATCCACCATAGAGTCAGTATCTTGGCCCAAGAGTCCCTTCAGGTATCTTCAACAAAATATTCTATCCCAGTGGAACAAATCTATAATGGGGATGAACAAACTAATGTGCATATCTACCAGAACAAAGGAAGATCTCAATTGGTGGTTGAATCCTTACCATCTTTACAAGGGGAGCTCTCTGAAAATACTTCTGATGCCTCCAGCCAAAGTTGGGGAGCACATGTCCATTTACTACGTGTTCAGAGGAAGTGGTCCAAAAGGGAAAGAACACTTTCTTCCGATGTCAGAGAGCTTCGGGCAGTCCATCTGGCCCTGTTTCACTTTACACCTCTGTTGCACGGTCAGAGAGTCCTTACCCAATCGGACAACTCTGCCACAGTGTTCTATTTGAACAAAAGGAAGGCCCCAAGAGTCAGACATTGATGAGGGTATGTCAAATGATTATGCACTGGGCAGAACAAAATGTTCCGGAAGTTGCAGCAATACACATTAAGGGTATCCAGAATTACCAAGCAGATTGGCTTAGCAGGAAGCACATGAATCCATCAGAATGGAGTATAGATCAAGAGATATTTCAACAAATCATAGCCAAATTTGGGGTTCTAGATCTTGACGTCATGGCCTCCAGAGAAAATGCTAAAGTCCACAGGTTTTGTTCCCTCTCCAAGCAAGATCTCCCTTTTCATCTGGATGGACTGTCTCTCAATTGGCAGAACTATCTGATGTGTTCCCTCCAGTCCTGTTGATACTCAGAGTCCTCAAGAAGATCAGGGATGAGAAGGCTACCACAATAGCAGTAATTCCATTCTGGCCACAAAAGGGTTGGTTGGAGTTATGGAAGGTAAGATTCTGGAAGCTACCCATGAGGGAAGATCTACTGTTTCAGAAGGCTATAATCCATCCAGACCAAGGCTACATTTGATGGCTTGGAAGCTGACAGGCAAAATTTAATGGCAAAAGAAATTACAGAAGAGGTCATCAAAACACTATTAAACTCCCTGAGACCTGCTATCTACAAGGTTTATTCCAAGGTTCAGAGAATCTTTTCTTCCTGGTGTAGTCATAATTCTGTTTCCACTCTCTGTGACTTCAGTTCTACAATTTCTCCAACAAGGCTTTAAAAATGCCTCAAGTTTATCACCCTTAAACTTAAAATTTTCAGCTATTTTTTGTCAGACAGTACTTTCTCTAATCATCCTCTTATCAGAAGATTCTTTAGAGGGATTCGAAATTTGAGACCTCCAATTAAAGTTCCAGTTTCATCCTGGGATCTGTCAGTGGTCATGAAGTGTCTCTGTGGTTCTCCATTTGAACTCCTGGAACAATGAGACATGCGTCATCTAACCTGGAAAGCATTATTCTTAGTAGCTATTACTACAGCTAAGAGAGTGGAAGAAATAAAGGCTCTCTCTTGCCAGGATCCATATCTTAAGGTCTACCCAGACTGTCTGATCCTTAGGCTGCTTCCATGTTTTCTTACCAAGGTAGAATCCGCAAAGAAAATCAATCAGGAGATTTTGTTACCCAGTTTTTTGTCAGAAAAGAAAGTCTCTCATCAATTGGATGTCAAAAGGATAGTACAAGTATATCTGAAACATTGTAAGTCATTTAGAAAGTCAGAAAGTTTATTTTTACAATTTACAGGCCCTCTCAGAGGAGAAAGGGCGAGCAAGTCTTCTCTGAGTCACTGGATACATGATACCATATCTTGGTGCTATGATAAAGAAGAGTTTCCACTACCAAAAGAGCTAAAAAAAAATCACTGCTGCATAATACACATCTGATTCCTTGTTTCAGTGGTGCTTTTATGGAGTGAGAGGATGAGGGGTAATGTTAATTTATTGAATCTGACGCTTGTTTTTTAATTCTGTCATACCTGGGAAGAGGAGGAGATTAACCCATTGTGTACTGTCTTTGGACTCACGGAAAGAAAAATTTGGTGAGTAAATTTTGACTGTTCTTCCACATATGGACTTGAGTGAGGGCTTATTGCTTATTTTTTATGAGCTGAAGTTAGTTTCTATTGGTGCCATTTTGGAATAGATGTGACTTTTTGATCACTTTTCATTCCAATTTTTTGGGGACATGAAATGACCCACAATTTTGCCATTTGGAATTTTTTCTTCTATGTTTAGAATTATGTTATGTTTTACTAGGTTTAAAGTTTATGGATGTGGCAGTACCAATTATGTGAAATGGCAAAACGGGGTATTTTGAACTTTGAATATTTTTTATTTTCAAAACTTTTTTTTCTTACATTTACACTTAGACATGAAGTCCCCTTTGGGTACTTGACCACTAGAGGGCTGGATCGCTTGTACAAGACAGGACTTTCTTTATTTCCTGCTTAGCACCCTGCAATCTCGATGTGGGAAGGGGCTTGGGTGGCATGATCGAAGGGAGGAACAGTGCCACATCTACAGCGTCTAAAAGGTTAAACAACTGGAATTGGAGATTTTAGCAGTGGGTGCTAGCTGAAAAAGCCGGCATCTGACAAGTATAGAGTGAATTCAGCGAGTGAGCCCACTCCATACATCTTTATCGACATTATGATGTAAAGTTACATCAAATGTCAGTAAGCGGCTAAAAAATGCTAAAAAATAAATAAAACAGCCTTATACATTTCTACAAATTACATACAAAAATCAAAGATTGCTTATCAGTATGTAAAAAAAGATTTAGTAGTTTCCCTTTAAATAGACATCTAAGGGGACATGTATGAAAACTGTCTAGATGTACGACTTCCATAGCAACAAAGAGCTTCTCTTTAATTTTTACCGAGCACTATATCAAATAAAAGCGGAGCTCTGACTCATTGTTTTTCATACATGTGGCCCCTAATTTATTTGAATTGATGATATTTTTGTAATGGTGGGTCTGCCAAATAGCAGACCAGAGATGTGGATCCTCTGGACCACCACAAGCAAGGGTAATAGCCATGCCAGGAAGTAGAATCTAAGTAAGTTCGGTATTCAACAGAGCCCGCCGCAAAGTGGGATGGACTTGCTGCGGCAGAACACTACCAGCTCGCTACCTCTGACGTGACTTGCTTGCGGTGGCAGCCGATGTGTGGCATGGTACAAAATCATGAAACAGGCTCGTAGTCTGGGGCAGGCAGGAAGGTCAGGACAGGCAGCAAAGGTTCGTGGTCGAGGGACGGAGGCAAAGGGTACGGTACACAGAATACACAAAAGACACAATAGGAAACGTTTCCCTTCAAAACCAGGGGCACTTTTTGATTCGGAAAAGGGGGTTTTAGGAAAAGGGCGGGCTTAAAAAGAGTCAGCGCCCAGTTTGCAAACCCACCCGGTGTTCCTGTCTTTTTAAAATTTTAAAGCTGTAGTGCCGCACACTCGAACCCTAGTTTGCCCGGGAAAGCAAAGGGCGCAGTGAAGTGGGGTAGGAGATGGGGGGCTGCGTGGTCCCGGGGAAAGGGGTTCACGGCCCCTGCCCCCAAAGCAAGGGGGGAAGCGGAGGTCCCGGGTGTGCCTGCGGCCCCGGACACTTTGGGTTTCGTGGGGACCCCCATTTCAATTTTAAAACCCTAAAATTTTTTTTTGGAAAGGGGTTAAACTTTTGTGTACAAAAAATTTTTCCTTGACCCCTTATTCGGGTGGAAATATTAAAATTACAAAAATTATTAAAATTAATACACAAAAAAACTGTTTGTGGAAATTTTCCTGCTTTTTAAGGTTTACATGAAAAATTACTTACATTGCTTCCTTTATTTTTGGGGGTGTTGTCCATGGCCCAAAGGATTTAAAGGGGCGGGGGCCAAAACCCCTTATCAAATGTTTTTAAAAACCCCAACTTTTTTTTTTTTAAAATTCTTTCTTTTAAAAGGCACAAACTCCTTTTTAAGGAAATAAAAGAAAATAGTTGGAAAACCCTTTTAAAAATTGCGTCCCTTGTTCCTTTTTTCCCGGGTTTGCCTTTTTTTTGGTTTCAATGGGGTAGGCAGACAGAAGTTTGGTTATCAAAGGTAGATAGGCAGAAGGTCATTGCGAGCAACAGACAGAAAATAGTAAGAGAGCTTAGTCAGAAACTTTGAAATTCTTTACTTTGTATTTCCCTTTTGTTTTAAAGGGAAACTGTTTTTGTTTAGGAAATTGTAAAACAAAAGGGCCACATGAAACAGCATATGGTCAGTGGTGAGTGGTATTTTCTCAACAAATTGTTTCATAAAGCTATTCCTAGCAGAGCCTGTTTGAAGAACATTTGTGATGGAGGAGGACACAAATCTACATAGCTCTAAAGGGTAAAGGTTTTTTAATAAGAAAGATCCCCCATTGTTTTTGTGCGCTGAAAAGACATGCAAAAAGTAATTTTACCCCCCATGCCCCCGGACTACTAAAGCAGGGGAGAGGGGGGCGAAAACCCCTAATGGAAGCTTTCTTTTAAAAAACCAGGAGATAAGAACTGCTAAAAACCTCGGAAATGGTTTCAAAATCAAAACCCGCAATGTTTTTTGGCAATATTCATTATTTACCTTTCCCCCTAAAATTTTTAAAAGGGGCAAATAAAATGGTGAAAAAGTTTTCCCCCTTTTAAAAACAGAAAGGCCCCTTTAAATGCACAGAAACTGGGCACACTTAAAGGAAAAAAAAAAAGGGGGCCCAAAGCCCAAATGGGGAAGGGGGTGTTTAATGAAAAAAGAAGGGGGAAACCCTGCATGCATTTGATGTAAATACATGTGGGAAAACAAAAATGTTTTTTCCTAAAAACACAAAAAAAAGTAACAACGTTATTCATAGATTCCAGCATGGACCATTATAGTTTTTCTTCTCCTTTAGATGAACTCCTTGCTGTTCAAATAAAGTGAACAATATATCCTGGATCTCATATAACAGATTTGCTATGTCCCCTACATCATTATTCAACACGCCATTAAGTTTTATGGCTTGGAAGGCTTCTGTATGCCAATATTCGTATTTTTGGGAGGGGTAGCCTGAAAAATTTTAAAAAAAAATTTTTCCCCCCCTTTTTTTTTTTATTTTTAAAAATTCCCTTTTTTTAAAAATTTTTTTTGGGGTTTTTTTTAAAAAAACCCCCAATTAATTGGGTTTTTTTTTTTAAAAATTTTAAAAAAAACCCAAAAAAAAAAAAAAAAAAATTTTTTTTTTTTTTTTTAAAAAAAAATTTTTTTTTTGGTTTTTTTTTTCCTTTTTTTTCCCTTTTTTTTTTTTTAAAAAAAAACGGTTTTTTTTTTTTTTTTTAAAAAAAAGGAAAAAAACCCCAAAAAAATTTTTTTTTTTTAAAATTTTTTTTTAAAGGTTTTGGGTTTTTTTTAAAAAAAAAAGGGCCCGGGGTTTTTTTGTTCCAATTTTTTTTCCCCCAAAAAAGGGTTTTTAAAAAAAAAATTTTTTTGGGGGCCCCAAAAAAAAAATTAAAAAGGGGGGGGGGGAAAAAAAAAAAAAATTAATTTTTAAAAAAACCCCTTTTTTTTTCCCCCCAAAACCCAAACCCCGTTTGGGCCCTTTTTTTTGGGGTTTTTCCCTTTGGGGAAAAAAAACCCCCCCGGGGGGGGGGGAAAATTTTTTTTCCCCCCCCTTTTTTCCCCCCTGGGGAAAAAAGGTTTAAATTTCCCCAAAAAAAAAGGGTTTTTTTTTTTTTTTTTTTTTTTGGGGAAAATTTTCCCCGTTTTCCCAAAAAAAACCCCAAAAATTTTTTTCCCCTTTTTCCCCCCCCCGGGGTTTTTTCCCCGGGGAAAAAAAACCGTGTTTTAAAAAAAAAAAAAACCCCCAAAACCCCAAAAAAAAAAAGGTTTTTTTTTTCCCCCCCCCCCCCCTTTTTTTTTTTTTAAAAAAAACCCCCTTTTTTTTTTTTGGGCCAAAAGGGGAAAAAAAAACCGGTTTGGGGGTTTGGGCCCCCAAAAACCCAAAAAAAAAGGAAATTTTAAAAATTTTTTGGGGGCCCCGGGGGTTTTCCCCCCAAAAAAAATTTTTTTTTCCCCAAAAAATTTAAAAAAGGGGGGAAAAATTTTTTAAAAACCCCCTTTTTTTTTTTTTTAAAATGGGGTTTTTTGGGGGGAAAAAAAAATACCCAAAAAACCCCCCTTTTCCCAAAAAAACCCCCAACCTTTTTTTTAAAACCCCTTTCCCCCTTTTTTCCAAAAAATTAAAAATTTTTTTTTAAAAAAAAACCCCCCTTTTTTAAAAATTTTTGGAAAAAATTTTTTTTTTTTTAAAAAATTTTTTTTAAATTTTTTTCCAAAAACCCCAAAAACCCCAAAAAAAAAAAAAACCCCAAAATGGAAAAACCCCAAACCTGGGGGCCCCAAAAAAACCAAAAGGGGGGGAAAGGGGAAAAGGGGGGGGTTTTTTTTTTTGGGGGGGGAAAAAAATTTTTTGGTTTTGGGGGTTCCCCCCCCTTTTTTTTTTTGGTTCCCCCCCCTTTTTTTTTAAAAATTTTTTTTTTTGGGGTTTTTTTTTTTTTGTTGCCCGGGGGGGGAAAAGGAAAAAATTTTTTTTTTAAAAAAAAATTTTTTTTTAAAAAAATTTTTTAAAAAAAAAAAAAAAAAATTTTTTTGGGGTTAGATTGGGGAAATTTTTAACTCTGGAACATTTAAACGTAAACGGGAAATTTTCAACCCTTCCCCTGTTTTTGGTAGGGCAAGAAAAAAAGATAAAAAAATTATGCCAAAGGAATTTTTTTTCATTGACTAAGATATCTTTCAACATGCGGGATGATAATGAAGACTTTTTCAAATCCCCTCTTTTTTTTATATTGCACTGGTCAGGAGATAGGAAAGATTTAAAATGTTCTGTGTGAACACATGTTTCTAGGGATACCTGTCCATACCACCCTTCCTGATTAGCCAGAACAGGGAGTCCGTTTTCATGGGGGGAGCCCCTTTAGAGAAATCTTTATCTCTAAAAGATAAGTTTTTGTTTACAGATAAAAAATTTTTTTCACCCCAGAAACTTTTAGCTTTTTAAAGAAATAATTTTCCTGCACTTATGTCTTTGTAATGTCTTAGTTAGTTGTAGGGGAGCTAAATATGCTAATCACTGCAGTAGAACTACCCATAACCTGATAAAGCGAGAAAAAATATTTGTGAGCTGAAAAACTGAAAAAAACCCCCTTTTAAAAATCCGAGGGATGCAATCATTAACCACTTAATGCATCTGGACGTAATGGTACGTCCTGATGGCGGTAAGGGGCTTTGTAGGGGGAAACGACAAAATGGTTTTCCCCTGCTATCCTGTGGGCCAGTCTGAACCTGTCCACAGCCTATACACTGAGTCAGCAATGGTTCCCCAACTTGTGTGAGCCCTCTTGCTCACTGGTAACAGATTTCTTTCCCACTGTTTAATGCAAAGTTGTGTGAGAATGTAAATGTTTAGAGTATAAACTATTAAGCAATATTTTTCTACTCTGTACACTGTGTGCTTTGTAAAAAAAAAAAATTAAAAATTGCAGATTTTGGTAGCATAATGGCTACTTGTGGGGAGCTCTATGTACTGTATTCTAATAACATTTGTGAATGATAGCCAAATATTGAGCGGCCACTGCTTTGGCATGTTTGTGGTGTGGCTAATGTAGATGCTCGTTGTATACATAAATTCGCACCCCTATTGATTTTTCATGGTTTTTATAGGTACATTTTTGCTTGAGGGTGACCTCTTGTCACAAAATTTAAAGCATTTTTTTACATCTATGTTTTTTACAAAATTGCGTAAAAAGGTGGGCATGCATGTCAACATCACACCAAGACTACTGCAATCCCCATGTTATCTGCAATGTACATAGTCCCTGTTTAAGTTTTATCTAAAAATTGTCTTAAAAGGCATACGTGATATACATGAACTCTGCACATCATGAACATTTATTTGTAGAAGATGCTGTCTATTAAATTTAGCTTACGTCAGAACTTTACTAAAATAATATATTTTATCCATTTTTAATGGATTCAACTTTATACACATGGGTAGCTTCATAAAACTTAGCATCAAACAGCTGAGTGGCATTTTGAATATGTGCCTGGCGCCTTCTTTCAGAAAATATATTGGTATATGGTTTATGACTTTAATTAAGTTAGATTTTATGCGAACATGTCAAAATTTGGAAATAGATTCTGGCTACTAAAGGTGAAAAATGTCCAAAAGTACAAAACATTTTTAAGGGGTTGTCCAGTTCATATAAAAGGTAAATAATTAACTACTGGTGTCCAATAACATATACTCACTTTCCTCCACTCCTCCATTCCAGTATTGGTTCTCCCCGGTCTTCTGTTTATCTTCTGTCTTCATCCAAATGAGATATCACCACTGCAGACCCTCATCACTTGCAGTGGATAGTGGCACTTCCGTAAATTACCATTTGAAAGTGAAAAGTTTAGAACAAGGATGTAAGCAGAGGCAAGTGACCGCTGCAGCCAATCAGTGGCTGCTGTAGTGATGTTCTGTTTGGAAAAGAACAGAAGATAAACAGAAGACCGGGGAGAACCAGTGCTGGAACGGAGGAGTGGAGGAAAGTGAGCATAGTTTTTATTTTTTTGGGGAATTTTATTGAACCTTTAAATAGTGTATGGTGCTTTATAACAAAAAACACACACACACACACTCACACACACAGGCCCACACATACATACTGTGGTATTCACAAAAGGGTCAGAAAAATACAACAAAAATAAGCAAAGTGAATAAAATAAAATACAGTTTTAGCTTTTAAACCAGCTCATTTCCAAAAACATTATTGTCAAAACAGTTGTTCAGGATTATTATTATTATTTAGATAGCCCTCTTAGGCTAAGTTCACACGGCATAATTGCGGGGTGTAATTACGGCCGGAGTTTGAGAGCTTGCGCCGACCGCTGCGAGCTCCCGCGGGACAGGGGGCAGGGGAGTGGCCATACGCCGGCCCCATAGACATACATTGCTCACGGTGCGAATAATTGAATAATGCCGTGAATAATTGACATGTCACTTATCTCCCTCCCCCTCCACGGTGTATTGCATGAGCGGGGAGAGGAGGCGTAATCCATAGTTCTCTATGAGAACTGTGGATTACCGTAATTACTGGTGCGCATTTCGCTCGCATTTGAGCGCAGTACGATGTGAAATACAGACCGAAATGCGCCCCAAAGTAAGCCGTGTGAACATAACCTTATTCAACAAAAATTTTAAAAACTTAACTACCACATAGTAAACATCGCAATGGAGCTTAGGCGCATACACCACCCACCCCTCCTTTCCAGCCTGTGCAATAAATAGGACATGTGCACACTACAAAGAAAGGGTTGGGCCTTTTGGGCAACATGTATGAACAGGGCTGCACCATTTTTTGGCATATCTTTTGCCAAAAAATTGTCGTAGTCCTGTTCTATAGGTGTATGAACAGTTGTATGCCAAAACTTGCACCAGGTGCGGTATGTGCCACAGATATGCTATGTGCCAAAGATGTGGTATGCTATACAAGGCATACTACACGCCAGATTTATGAACACACATACAACAGATTCATATATACTGTCGCATTCTACACTCCTCTATATCGATTTAAACTGGCGTGTCTGTGGTGTGGAAAAAAATGCACATGTCCACTCTTTGAAATGGATCCCCATCGATGTGGGGCTAAAACAGAAGCTTTTGGGGCAAAAATAAAAACCCCCCAACCCCCCTCAACTTTGTTTATACCCCGAAAAAATTTTCCCCCCTTTAAAAAATAAGGACTTTATTTTTTATTGTGTTATGCCTGCTGTGACCCTAAAGGTCCCAACAACCAAGTCCTTTGCTTTTTCCTACCCAAATTTTAAGATGCAATGCTCTATGACTTCAATGAATTCTCTTCAGGCTCTGGTAGTCCATTGAGGTTTAAATGATTTTTTGATGTGGTGTACCTTAAAAGGGCCTTTCACACGGCTTATTATGGGCACGGATTGCAGCCGTATTGCGCGCCGTACTCATAGAGAACTGTGGATTCCGTCCCTCCTACCCGCTCTGCGAATACGCGCCGTGGATAATGAAAGTCTATGGGGCCGGCGGGCAGCGCCCCCGCCCCTCCCCAGCCCCTTATTCAAGCCGTATTGCGGGCGGAATCCATCCTGCAATTACGGCTTGAATAAGCCGTGTGAACCGGCCCTAATAGGACAAAAATACCAGAACCCAGGTGGAAATAGGTCCCATTATAGTGCAAGTCAATGAGGCCTGTCAGGATTCAGTAATATATTTTGGAAAATGGATATGACTTTGTTGTCATGGTTCCAATATATATGAGTGGGGATGCTTTACAACAGTTACGATTGGTAATAAAACAACTGCCAAAGTCTGAACAATCTAATTCATAGCTCATAGGACACACAAAAAAATACCGACCATGCACTTTTAATAATACTTGTTTCTTCTTTTGTGGCAAGTATTTGGACCCTCTCAGATAATAGAACTTGGGTGAAAGTTGTGCTTCTGCATATCTTTTAGCTACTTTACCATTTTTAATATTTAATATGTAGTATTTTCTAAATACAATCAAAATTGTGTATGTTCAATTCTTCTCATATGGAGGTTAAAAATTATTGCAAAAGGTAAAAAAAAATTCTTAAACATATTAAAATAATAGTAAACATTTAATAAATAAGACTTTTCCCATTTAGCATGTGGAATAAAGCAATACAGAATACAAAGTTTATCGGCCACAGAATAGGGCAATACAAAATTAAATTTTTAACCCCTTACTGCCACAGCCAATTTTGACCTTCCTGACAGAGCCCCACTTTTTAAATCTGACATGTGACACTTTGAGCTACATGTATGAAAACGGTCTAGGTCTAAAATTCACATTGTTGCCTATAGCATCCAATCAGAGCGTTCCTTTAATTTTTCCAGAGAACATATAATAAAAAGGGGGCACTGATTGGTTTATGGCAACAAAATAATTTTAACCTACACATT
>JAODAL010038166.1:0-39532 GCA_025379985.1 Phyllomedusa bahiana
CTTTTTCCACTTTGCACGTCTTATTATGATAATAAAAAATGACCACCATTCCCCCAGAGCTTTTGCGCATTTTTATTTATAAGATCAAAATGAACCTCGCAAGCTGTGGAGAACCTGGTGGTTCTCCACCAGGTTCTCCATAGATCAAAATGGACCCACCAGGTTCTCCAGAACTTTGCAGCAGCTCTCACTGCTGATATAGTAAATGGATCCACCTGGTTCTTCAGAGCTTTTTAGCAGTTCTCCGTATTAATTGATAACCATGGATCTATCAGGTTTCTCAGAGCTTTGCAGCAGCTCTCGCCGCTGGTAGATTAAAATGGATCCACCAGGTTCTCCAGAGTTTTGCAGAAATTCTTAGCTGTAATTGATTACATTTTAACCACCGGGTGCTCCTGAGCTTTCAGAAGTTCTTCACTCTAATTGATTACATTGGATCCACCAGGTTCTACAGAGCTTTTCATCAGCCTTTACTCCTGAAAGATCAAAATAGATCCACCAACTTCATCAGAGCTTTGCAGCAGCTCTCTGACGTCATTAATAACAATGGATCCACCAGGTTCTCCAGAGCTTCACAGCAGCTCTCACTTATGATAGATTAAAATGGATCTACCAGGTTCTCCAGAGTTTTTCCAAAGCTCTCAGCTGCAGTTGATCACAATTTAACCACAAGTTTATTCACTCTAATTGATTACTTTGGATCCACCAGATCCTCCTGGCTTTGCAGCAGCTCTCGACTCTAAATCACTGCAGTTGACCCAGAAGGTTCTCCAGAGCTTTGAAACAGCTCTCACCACTGATAGGTTCTTCAGTCCTCAGCTGTAATTCATCAGAGTGACACTGACACATGTTTTATGTTTTCTTATCACGTGATCCATTCCATGTTTCCCTGTTGATATATAAGGAAATCTCTGCTGGAAGATATTGGAGACAAGGTCAGGGACAGAGACCCTCTATAATGTAGGGGACAATACAGGATAAGTGATGTGTGTACAGAGTGACTGCACCAGCAGAAGTGAGTGCAGCTCTGGAAATAATACAGGATTAACTCAGGATCAGTACAGATAGTAATGTATGTAGACAGTGACTGCACCAGCAGAATAGTGAGTGCAGCTCTGGATATAATACAGGTTTGTAACTCAGGTCAGTACAGGATAAGTAATGTATGTGAACGTGACTGCACCAGCAGAATAGTGGGGTGCACTCTGGAATATAATACAGGATGTAATCTAGATCAGTACAGGATAAGTAATGTATGTGCACAGTGGCTGACCAGCAGAATAGTGAGTGCAGCTCTGGAGGTTTAATACAGATGTAACTCAGGATCAGTACAGGATAAGAAATGTATGTACGTGACTGCACCAGCAGAATAGTGAGTGCAGCTCTGGAGTATAATACAAGAGGTAACTCAGGATCAGTACAGGATAAGTAATGTATGTAGACAGTGACTGCACCAGCAGAATAGTGAAATCTGTAACAGCGGCCATATTGGTACAGTTTTATCTGGATAAAAGTATTTGAGGGCAGATGGTTATAGTAACGGTTAATCCAATGTCCTCTCCCTATATATGTGACCCCCGCCCCCAGTTATTCTTTACTCTCACTTTACAAAAGCTTTGACTTGAGTTGCGGTCGCGCTGATTAAAACGATGGTTCCAGTGAGTGCAGCGTCTATTCCATCTAATTATTTACATCCCGAGAATTCCCACAATTTCTGCCTCTTTGATGCCAATTTTCCTTTATTAAATGTTGTATGGATCTCTTCTCTGGGAGACGGAATTCTGCAGCTGTAACGAGTCTTTGCCTCTCTCGGATTAATTACTTTTTTCTTGTTCAGAGGCCGCTTCTCGGAATGGTTTTTATTACTGCCCCCATTTTATTTTTTTCAATCAAGCGATTTATTGGTGAGTGTAATTATTAAAAACAATGTGTGTATATCGGCCGCCCATGTCGTCGTCTTCTGCGCTAGACTTCTCGGCTGCTACCTACTTCCCATACTGTGCAAACCACGGAGATCAACCCTTCGGGCCCGATATCCAGCTTTCCATAGACCCTGGATGACAGATAAAGCTATAACACTATCACACTATGCACTGACACAATATGCTTCCCTCTTTCTTACTTAGCTGCTTGTGTGTCAGTCTCAAGTACAGTCCTTACATTATATCCGTGCTCTAGGAGACTGCAAACAATCTGGGCTGTACTGAGAGACCAGATAAAAGTACATCTAATTGGTAAAATAAATTTATGTGTTTATGTGGTTGTAAATTATTATCTTTATATCTATCTATCTTCTATTATTCTATTTTCTATCTATCTATCTATCTTTTCTATCTTTATCTATCTCTCATATCTATCTCTCCAAATCATTTCTTATCTTTTATATCTATCTCTATCTATCTATCTATCTCTCATATCTATTTATCTCATATCTATTATCTCATATCTATCTATTATCTATCCATATCTATCTATCTTTTATCTATCTATCTATCTATCTCATATCTATCTATCTCATATCTATCTATCTATCTATCCCATATCTAGCTAGTTATCTCATATCTATCTATCTCCTATCTATCTATCTATCTATCTCCTATCTATCTATCTCCTATCTATCTATCTATCTATCTATCTATCTATCTATTCCCCATATCTATCTATCTGCCTCATATCTATCTATTATCTTTTCTATCTATCTATCTACCGTATCTATCTATCTATCTATCTATCTATCTATCTATCTATCTTATTCTATGTATCTACCCTATCTCTCTTTATCTATCTATCTATCTATCTATCATATCCCATATTATCTATCTATCTGCCTCATATCTATCTATCTCAGATCTATTTTTCTATCTATCTATCTATCTATCTATCTACTTATCTATCTATCTATCTATCTACATTCCTCCCTGCTCAATCTTCCATGTGCATACGTGGTTATAGTCTGTAGGGGCACTCTTTTTTTCCATCAGGCCTGGAGCACAGCAGATTTATGTACAGATCATTAGCAGTGTTTCCTGCCAGGCCTGCATGTGGGCTGTCATGTGGACACCCAGTAGGTGCAGCAGACCCAAAGCCCCCAACATTCGGAATCAAATAAAAATAGCTGGTGCAAATCTGAGTCCTCCAAGGGAACATTGAGGTCATTGCCCCAGTGATGGCTATATAGCCCCCTTAGTCATGCACTGCAACTTGAACCCTAAACACAGGGGCGTATCTATAGGGGGTGCAGAGGTAGCAGCCGCTATCGGACCCTGCAGCCTGAGGGGGCCCAAAAGCCCTTCTGCCACATAAGGAGATACCAGCATTGTAAGTGGCACATGGTAGCTGGGGGCCCATTTCATTTTTTGCACTAGGCGTCAGCTCGGCTTACTAACATCTTCCACAGTCTGCGCTTATCTGCTTAAAAAGCCCCAAAGCTTCCTGCGCCTGAGGCGCCGACATCTGCAGCTCAGAGCGGATGGGGAGTCTGCACGTCAGATGTCACCTCTGGATGCCTGAAGATCCTGCAGATTCCTGGAACTCATAGCTATTCCCTCCACGTGATGTGGATCAGCGCTCTCCAACCTGTAGCTCTACAACTGCAACTCCAAGAAGGGCCCGAGGATGCTGGGAGTTGTAGTCTTGGAAGAGCTCGGGATGAATGATATGGAGGGATAAAGTTTTTTTTTTTTTTTCTTTTTCTTAGGACAGTTTCACACGTTGCAATTTTGCAAAAAAAAAGTTACAAAACACACATGCATTTTTTCAAAAAATATTTTTCGGCAAAAGCGCAGAAACCCAATGCAGTGGAGGTCAATGGCAATGTCAAGGCATGAACGTTGCTTTTCTGTTTGCACCCGGGTTTTTTTTTAGCTTTGGTTCGTTTTTCAGAACGCAGCGTGTTGGAGGGGGCAAGTTTTTTCAGGCAGTTTGCAGCATTTTTTCCCATAGCCCTCCTTATTTTTTTAAAACCAAGAAAAGGGTATGGTTTGCTTTTTTTTTCAAAAAGCAAAGGCTTATGGGAAAAAGAGCTGAGGAGCCCAAAGCGCATCATTGGATGTAGTCATCCTCAGTCCACATGTAGCTCGCAGGAGCTTAGCAATGTGAATGGGATTTGAGCCAAACCAGTTAAGTTCAACTACAGACAGCTGTTTCGGGGTATTTGCAGTGTAAAACTTACTGGATGGCTGGATGAGAAGCAAGAGTGGCTTTGAAAGGGGAAAATTTCTCTCCTGTAGTTGAACATAACTGTTTTGGCTCAAATCCCTTTCACATTGCTAGGCTCCTGTGAGCTACATGTGAACTGAGAAAAATACATCCAATAGAGGGCGCTGTGTAGCTCCTCAGCTCTTTTCCCATAAGACTTTGCTTTATGCAAAACAGTAAGTGAGGTCTGAATGGCAAGTAAATCCTCACACCGACCAGTTTATTGGTTCCTCTCCTCAAGGAGAGATTTTTTCCTCTTCTGAAGCCACTCTTGCCTCTCACCCAGCCAACCAGTAAGTTCTACACTGCATTGATGAGGGGCAAATACCCCGAAACAGCTGTCTGTAGTTGAACTTAACTGGTTTGGCTCAAATCCCATTCACATTGCTAGACACCTGCGAGCTACACCGACCAATTTATTGGTTCCTCTCCTCAAGGAGAGATTTTTCCCTTCTGTTGCATTTTTGTAATGCATTTTTTTCACATGGCTTTCCCTATCATCTGACTTGTGATAGGGAAAAAAACAGAGGGCAAAAAATACATGAAAAAAATGACTGTACAAATATGCACAATACCAATATTGCATTCAAAAATGCATGGGGCCTAAAAAAAAATTTGAAAAAAATTTGTGGGCACAAAATAAAATCCTGTGCAAAATCTGTGTGAAGGGACCTTAAAGACACAGCAGAAAATGGAAGGAAACGCTACAGGATTTGGTGGAGAAAATTTTCAAAATTTCTGTAAACAAATCTGCACCAAATTGCACTGATTTGTTGCCACTACAGATAAAAAGGGACTAAAAAATTGGGAAGGTTGTAGGGAATGTTCTCACCTCGGACTGTTTCTTCTGGGAAAACCAGCTTGGAATCCTCGGCAGAAATCTGAGGCGACACCTGGGATTCCTGCAGAGGGATTTTACTTTACACAGGTGGTCTTGGCCTCTGATTCGGATGCAGGTCAGCCCCATATCAGAGGATAACCAAGGTCACTGCTGCAGGAGCGGAGTCTGCCACGGAGCCGCACGAAAGAAGGAATATCTGCATTCTTTTTTTGTCCACGCCGTGGATTAGAAACCTGCACAGTGTGAACTGCAGCGCGGCCCGAAGGAATGAGAGACGGATTCTAATGTGGAAGTGTAACTGTCTTTGTCGCCCTTAGCAACTAGCGCTACTTTCTCTTCACTATATATATTGATATATCGCCATTAGCAACCAATCAGAGCCCATAACAACTAATCAGAGCACATAGCAACCAATCAGAGCCCACAGCGACCAATCAGAGACCATAACAACTAATCAGAGCTCATAGCAACCAATCTGAGCTCATAGCAACCAATCAGAGCCTAAAGCAACCAATCAGAGCTTTTTTAGCAACCAATCAGAGCCTATAGCAACCAATAAGAGCTCATAACAACCAATCAGAGCCCATAACGACCAATCAGAGCTCATAGCCACCAATCAGAGCTCATAGCGACCAATCAGAGCTCATAGTAATCATTCAGAACCCATAGCAACCAATCAAAGCTCATAGCAACCAATCAGAGCTCATAGCAACCAATCAGCGTCCATAACGACCAATCAGAGCCTGTAACAACCAATCAGAACCCATAGCAACCAATCAGAACCCATAGCAACCAATCAGAGCTCATAGTGAACAGTTAGAGCCCATAGCAACCAATCAGACCTCATAGCAACCAATCAGAACTCATAGCGACCATCAGAGCCCATAACGACCAATCAGAGCCCATAGCAACCAATCAGATCCCATAGTAACCAATCAGATCCCATAGTAATCAATCAGAGCTCCCATTTCATTTTTTTCAGAACGCTATATGAAATGAAAGGGGCGCTCTGATTGGTTGCTATGGGCTCTGATTGGTCGCTATGAGCTCTGATTGGTTGCTATATAGCCTCTGTTTGGGGTTGCTTTTGGCTCTGAATTGGTTTGCTATGGGCTCTGATTGGTTCTTTTGGGATCTGAATTGGTTGCTATGGCTCTGATTGGTCGCTATGATCTCTGATTGGTTGCTATAAGCTCTGATTGGTTGCTATGGGCTCTGATTGGCTGCTATGAGCTCTGATTGGTTGCTGTGAGATCTGATTGGTTGCTATGGGCTCTGATTGGTCGCTATGAGCTCTGATTGGTTGCTATAAGCGCTGATTGGTTGCTATGAGATCGGATTGGTTGCTATGGGCTCTGATTGGTCGCTATGAGCTCTGATTGGTTGCTATAAGCTCTGATTGGTTGCTATGGGATCTGATTGGTTGCTATGGGCAACAAAAAAAGTCTTACACCTAGACATTCATGTTTCATACAGCTTTTTTTTGTCACATTCATTCTTTCCTTCCCACCTTCCAAGAGCCATAAGGGCACGTCCCCACTGCACGGGTTTTCTGCCAATTTTTCAGGCGGTTTGTGGTTTTGCAGACCGCCTGAAAAACTGGCCAAAAACCATCAGAACGGGGCACTATGGAAAACCCGTGCAGCAGTCCCCACTGCACGGGTTTTCCGCCTGGAGTTTTTTCCGCCCGCAAAACATTGTGTAAGCACATTCTTCTGTCCGGTTTCCAGACGGAATATGTGCTTCTCAATGTGAAGGGGGAGGGCTCATCGCGGAGAAAAGCCCCCCCCCTCTGCGGCCGGTATTTGGCACTTGCCGTGGGAACGTACCCTAAGGGCTCATCCCCACGGCCATCGACAAATGCTGGTTGGTTTTGTTTGGTTTGTCTGCTGTGCACACGGCCACGGGGGGGGGGGCGACTTTTCTCCGCGATGAGCCCTCCCCCTTCACATTGACATGCACAGACTCCGTCCGAAAACCGGACGGGAGAATGTGCAGGTACAATGTCCTGCGGGTGGCCCGCGGGTGGAAAAACTGCCGGGCGGAAAACCCGCGCATTGGGGACTGTTGCACGGGTTTTCCATAGAGCACCATTGTGCTTGTTTGCGGCCAATTTTTCAGACGGTCTGCAAAACCGCAAACCGTCTGAAACACCGGCAGTAAACCCGTGCCGTGGGGACAAGCCCTTGCTGTTTTATTTTTCTTTTTTACTTAAACATATGAGGGTGTATTAGAATATACTGGGCAATCCCCTAAAAATTCTAAGTGGGGTGGAATGTTAAAAAAAAGTACTTGCACCATGTCTGCGGGGGTTTTGTTTTTAAGGTGTTCGATGTTGGGCAGAAATTATGTGTTATCTGTATTCTGCAGGTCGATACAATTCTAGCAATGCCAAATCTGAAGGGTTTTTGTTATGTTTTAGTACTTTTTAAAAAAAAAAAAAAATAACATTCTTTTTTTTAAAAAAAAAAAAAAAAATTTGCGCTGCAGCGACATTTTCTGCCCCCAATAACTTGCGGGCTGATGTGGACTTTTTGGGATGCATGCAACCTTTTGATCATTTTTTAATAAACCGTCCTTCCGCCCCAAAAAAGTAATAAATCGCAATTTTGGTGATGGGAATTTTATTTTCTTGTACAGCATAAGCCGTTCGCAATAAAAGAAGTTATATTTTAATAGATTGGACTTTTAAGGACGCGGCGATACCAATTATGTGTAACTTTTTTAAAAAAATTATTTGCAAAAATGACGAAAGGGTGTGTTTTGAACTTATAATATTTTTTATTTTTTTTTATATTTTTTAATTGTTTTTATTTTTTTTTTACATTTAGTTCCCCTTAGATACTTTACTACTAGGTTGCGCCATCACTTCTGATGTATATGTATGAGAGAAGGGGAACATCTCTCCTTATGGAGAGCACCAGTTAAGGTGGGTAGTGTTTTGGCCCACTACTAAGCATCTGCATATCACAAGGCATTATGGGAAAGGAGCTGGGAAGCTCACTGCGCCCTCTGTTGGTTGTAACAAATCCTCACTTTACTTCTGATTCACTGAATCTTTGAGAAGCAAAAAGGAATATTAGTATATGTATGTAATGCAGAAGTGTGTGCAAATATGGCGTTCCTATGACTACCTGATTAAAACAGAAAGTCATAGTAAAATTGCAGCTATGAAAGCCTTCATTAGGCTTCTGGCCACCATAGCAACCACTCAGATCTCATCGCAGGGTGGGCGATCTGCTGAAATCCGAAAACCGACCACAAAATCTGTGCCAAAAAACTAGGTTACAGCGATGGTAAAATACTGTCGGATTCTGTTATATGCATTTTTACCATTGCCGTGCAGACCTAACCTAAAAGCCCCAATTGTGAATTTCGTTGCAGATCTGAAGGCAATGCAAAGCAAAATCTGCAACAATGCATCGTGTTTCAGGTTTAGTACAGATTTCGACTTCCTTTTCCAAGTCAATGAGGAAAATTTGCTACAAAGTTGCAACATAAATGAACATGTTTCAGATGGATGCAGAATCTGCACATCGGGTCAGCGCTCCTGGAGTGTGTGGGTGAAAAATTCTGAAAACCCAGTTTGTTAGTATAATGATACCTTGTGCCTTCTTCTGGATAAATAACCCACCGTGTATCCTTCTCATGTGAATGGGTCCTAAGAAGCTCCATAGACTCCATGATGTGTAATGTAAGGAGGGAAATCAGAGAGCAGATCGTGAGTCCCTATTCAAAGAGATGGTACAAGGAATGGAGAAGGGCAGGAAAGTCATGGCATTGGGAGTCATGGAATTGGACCAAGGGGGGCACCAGGGTCGGCTTCTGTATATGGGTGACAAGCATAGAGTTTATTTACTCCTAAACTCAGTGGGCACTGGTATTTGACTGGGTTTGCTTTGTGCCAGGGCTGGGATGGTGGGTGTTGCTTGTTGTTGTTAGGAGTCCACCAGTATTGTTGCACTTAGCCCAAATCCTGACCGTAACCCTGATCTGGGTTTAGGGGTTTTTGTTTGCTTTTTAATTGGTATGTGGGGTTTAATTTAAAGGGGTTGTCTCACTACAAGGATTGCTGTTTTTTATGTTAAAGATCTTGCAAAACCAAGTCACTTTGCAATATGTGTCCATTAACAGTGTCCTACCTATTCTGAGATATGCCCTCTTGTATGGGCTGCATCAGCTCCTCAGGTTGCTATAGCTACAGACCTGTTTGATCTCTCCTGACAGGCTGCCAGCACTGGTTGCTATAGCTTCAGACCTGGCTTCTACAGCAGCCTAGTAGAAGCCAGTAAACACGCCCCTGAATTCAAAATGAAACCAAGAAAACAGGGCTGAAGTAAGATGAATCAATGTAATGAGACAACCCCTTTAATGTCACATTGGGCTGAAAGTAACGTCAGATATCACATCAAATGGGAAGTGATGTCAGTGCCCGAGAACTGTGGGGCCAAAGGAGACAGGGACTGGTAACTAAAACTCTGCAAACTAGATAAAAGTCCTTAAAAGGGATATTCTTAGTTCATTCATTGGCTTTAAGCATAGAGACAAAGGCAAATAAAGACTATTCCCAAATACATTGCTGTTGTGATTTTCTTCCTTTCAGACTTAGAGCAGTTCTCATCACCTGCATGTGTACACAAGTTTCCCTAAGTTACAGACCACCTCTCCCTACTCTAAAAGTGGCCAGAATGGTGATGTCACTTCCTGCTGTGCCCTTTCTGCAAGACAGAGCTTGTTAACATTACTTACTGACAAACTTTAAGCCTTCTGCACTGTTGTTTATAAACCTCAATCACTAATGTCCCTCTAACAGGAACAGCTAGGAATAGCAGAGCTAAAATGTCACTGCCACTGCAGTAGACCCGCCCACAGCCTGAACAGGAAGTAGGAGCCTGAGCTGTACAGCTCCCACAGCCTGAACAGGAAGTGGAAGCCTGAAGCTGTAGAAACCCAACCCCCCCCCGAGCCTGTATAGGAAGTGGGAGCCTGAAGCTGTAGAACTATCCACAGCCTGAACAGAAAGTGGGAGCCTGAAACTGTAGAACCACCCACAGTCTCACCAGGAAGTAGGAGCCTGAAGCTGTAGAACCACCCACAGCCTGAACAGAAAGTGGGAGCCTGAAACTGTAGAACCATCCACAGCCTGACCAGGAAGTGGGAGCCTGAAGTTGTAGACCCGCCCACAGCCTGACCAGGAAGTGGGAGCCTGAAGCTATAGAACTGCACACAGCCTAATCAGAAAGTGGGAGACTGAAGCTGGCTGTGGCTCTGTGAAACAGCATGGTGTGAACACCCCTTACATCCCAACCCTATCCCTAATCTAGGGTTAGGGTTAGAGACTTTTTTTTTCTTGGCAAAATCATTTCAGTGACACTGGAGCCATCAATCAACTCTTTAGATCGGAAGTGACGTCAGTGTGAGCACCGTGGGTCGGGCTGTCCTAAGCAATATCAAGGTCCCAAAAACCAGAAACATCTGAGCCCTCTGCCCATTACCAGTTCCTATCTTGCACCATCTCAGTGGATCCCTTTTTCTTAAAGGGGTTGTCTCATCTCAAAGTTTCAAAGGATGCATGAATGAAATGATGCTGCTTTGCTCTGTCACTTCCTGGTCAAGCTGTCTGTAATTAGCATATGAGCTCCGTGTATTCAGACCTATGCTAATTAGATAAATCTCATGCTGTCAGGACCAGGGAAGCTTCTGAGGTAAAGTAAACAACAGTAATTACTGTCTATTGTCTGAAAGATCAGATAACAAACAAGCTCTCACTGTCAGGAGTTCTGTGCTGGCTGCAACCTGTGTGATGACATCACTCCCTGCTATCAGATAGAACAAACAGCAGAGGGGGAGATGTACACAGGTCATCACTTGGGGAACCAGAGAGAGCCAGGAAGTTGATAAAATCACTTGTAGCTCCTTAACAAAAAAAGATGAACAACGCCATATATTTGGAAAACGTCTTCATTCAGTGTTCCCTACATTTTGAAAGCTGATCTTTGTAGCAAGACAACCCCTTTAAGCCTGATCAGGGCCCCTGATACGAGTAGTGTTAATACTGCCCTAATGGTGCCCCTGACTGCGGGACCGAAGACAATGGGAGCTAGTAAATTAAACCCTGCAGACCATTAGCAATCGCTAAGCTTAACCCTAACCCCCGTTTAGAGCTAGGATTAGGGTTACAGTCGAAAATCATATATGGGTCGAATCAAACCAGAGTTTGACCAGAATTTGACTTTGACCTGAATCCTAAGTGCAGCGCTAGTGTGGACGATGAGAGTGGTAGGGTAGTAGGTGCAATACGAAGAAGGGTTTTTTCTCCTCCGTTCCACTTTTTCTTGCACATTTCAGGACCCCGTCTCTCTCCCTTCTTTGCTGGGAGTGTCAGCCCCTTTTCCCATCACATTTTATATTAGTGCGAAATACATTGCTGGGAGGTTGTCAGCGGCGTCTTCACTGCACTAATTCCAGATGGAGGAATTAATTAGCTAGTTAAACGTGTGAAGGGATTAGCAGCTCTCCCCACAACGGGCCCTGGGGGCCTCCAGGTAAATAGGGAAACTGACACAACAGTTTATTAAGAAGAACCGGCCTTAATAGAGCGAACCGCGATGTGATGCAAATACATACACATTGTAGGGTTCGTATTACAGCTCCAGCACCAGGACTATGTCTCCATTATGTAGTTTACAGGGAAGGTCTGCACCCAATCCATGTGGAAGTGAGATAGCTACCCCTCGAGTCTCTCACCCAGCCAAAGACTATTCTACTCTGCACTGATGAGGAGCAACACCCTGAAACAGCTGTCTGCAGATGAATACTTGGTTGGCTCTCATCCCATTCACATTGCAAGGCTTAGTGAGTCCAATGTGAATTGAGGAATTTTGCGTCAAATAGGTGATGCTACAAGAGTCCTAGCTCATTTCCCTTGAGCACTTTAAAGAATTTTAAAATTTCACTGGAGTGATTAATGGTGTTTAAAGGGGTTTTCTTATTTCAAACATCATAGTTCAACAGGTGGGGACCAAAAATCTAAGCTTGTAGGCCCTTGGATACCATAAGCAAAGTGCTATGGTTTAAGAGAATGTGCCGTATGTTTAACTGCTGGAAGTGAGAGAGAGCTCCGGTCGGGTTACGCCCCGGTCCTGCCCACGGTCGTATTCGGGAAAGCGCGTCAGAAGGAGTAGCAGGGGAGAGGCTGTGTATGTGTGCACGGAGAGGAGTCCCGCCCCGGTCGTATTCGGGAACGCACTTGAGACGGAGTAGCTGTGCACGGGAGCACGCAGGTACATGAGTAAACGGGGATGAGAGAGAGAGAGGCAGAGAGAGAATATGAATGAATGCGTTCACGTGTGCGAGGTTTGCCGTGTTCACTGACAGCAAGCAGTCGACGTGTGCGGTGCGGGGTTTGCTGCGTTCACTGACAGCAATCAGTCGACGTGTGCGGTGCGAGGTTTGCTGCGTTCACTGACAACAATCAGTCGACGTGTGCGGTGCGGAGTTTGCTGCGTTCACTGACAGCGATCAGTGGTCCTGCAGCAGAGAGAGAGATCTTGTGCAGTCCCATGTAAACACAAACAGATAAAGTGTATAGTTTTGTTCTGCAGATCTGTAGAGGTCAGAGGTATAAGTGTAGTTATACAGTATCGAGTTACACTTAGCTTTTCACTTCCAATGATTCCTTAGTCTCCGACAGCTGAGAACCTCCCCCTGCTCACACAGAATGAATTCTCACGTGCATACTTTGGGGCGTGTGAGTATAGAGAAGATACTCCCTGCTTGGAGGAGAAACACGTCCCTCCATTTCATAAGCTCTCCTTAGCAAACCGTATAAACGGCTGCCAAATGATGAAACGATAAAACCCCTTTAAGCATCCACAAACCTACATGTTGTCTCTTCCAAATGAGGAATGTTACCTCTTTTCAAGCGAGCCCTAAAGTCTCTCAAATAGCCGACCAATATTCTTCTCTGCACTGATGATAGGCAAACACCCGGAAACATCTTTCTGCAGATGAATACCTGGTTAGCTCTTATCCCCTTCATATTGTAAGGCTCAGTGAGTCAGATGTGACTTGTGGAATGCTACATCCAACAGGAGTCATTACAAGAGTCCTAGCTCATTTCCCAGTAGCTCTTTAGAATATAGAACCAACCTAAAATGTATCCCTTCAAGGGGCAACACCTATGGAACACATGGCCCTTTGAGTAATAAGTATAGGAACACTTAATGGAGATGTCAGCCTGAGCTGCCTCCTCCAACCTTAGGGTTGTCCACATCTCCCACCGTGGCCTTGTAGACTCCTAAGAGGGTTCATCCAAAGATGAGCAGTCGGGAACTTGTTCAGTGAAAATCTGCAGCCTGATCTGCAATTGGGTGTTGTTAGCGTACTTTCTTCACATCTCCATGCGCGTCCCATTCATGACTGCCGTATGTAATTTCAGGGGCCGGTACATCCGAAGCATCTGGGACCCCCGACCATTAACAGTTCTTCTCTTGTAGGGCCAGGACAAGGCATTATGGTGCCCAAGGCAAATAGGGCAAATTGTGGGAAAAGTGGATAACCCCTTGCCCTGACCAGCTGCTCCCTCCCCAAAGACAACGGCACCGTCTCTGTTAGGAGGTATGGTATAAATGACGCCATCTCTATTCTGCTTTTGCAGCGCAATTTTCTGCTCTTTTAACTTTTTTATTTTTCCAGCTACAGAGCTGAACGACTTTTTGATCACTTTTTCTTACAAGTTTTGGGAAGGCAAAGCAACACAAAAAAACCCTCAATTTTGGCGCTGGGTAATTTTATTATATAAGGTGATAGATTGGACTTTTACAGACCGATTATGTTGATATAAATTGTTTTAACTCCTTAACGACCGCCCACCATCTTTTGACATCTGGCATTTCGTCTTTTGGCGTCGCTGCAGATGTCGGAGTTTGCGGCGCCCGGCACCGCAGCTGTGCTCGGATCGCGGCTGTACTACACAGCCCCCCCAGAGCATCCCCTGCGAGCACCGGGGAGCGGAGGAAAGCTCTGCAACCTGGCACAATCAAAGGGATCCCCTGCTCTGTCGGGTGATCGGAACACCCGGTGACCTGACAGAGTCCGGGGAACAGCTGTACAGTCAGCTCTGGGGACCTAGAGTGGCCCCAGAGCTGTCTGTGTATGAAGCCAGTGACCAGGACAGACTGTGAGCTGCCCTGATCACTGTCTGTGTCAAACTGACACAGAATAGAATGTATTACATTACTTAGTTGAATAAAAATGTAAAAGAAAATGTTAAACAGTTCTCCCTTCATTGGAGTAAAAAAAAAACATAAAAAGTGTTAAAAAAATAATAAAAAAATAAATAATAAAAGAAAAATAAATATTTAATAAAAAATAATCGCGCATAAATTACACGCACAAAAAAACCCACACACATTTGGTATCCATACGACCGTAATAACCTGAAGAATTAATCTAACAAGTTATTAAGTGTGAAATGTGAATGATGTAAAAAAAAAAAACGTAAAAAATTTTTTTTTATAAAAAAAAAATACTGCAGTTATTTATAAGTAAACTTAAACTATTCCCCCACAAAGTACAACTTGTCTCGAATAAAACGAGGCCTCATATAATTATGTCACTGAAAAAAATAAAAAAGCTACAACTGTTGAAACGCAAGGAGGCAAAAACTAAAAAAATGTTCTGGTCATTAACTACTTTTCAGGCGTGCGGCTTAAGGGGTTAAAAATTTTATTTCTAAAATAGGGGAAGTGTTTTAAACTTTTTATTTATTTATTTATTTTTACTTTTTTTTTTCTGATAATTTTAGTCCCCATAGGATAATTGAGAAGTCGGGGGCGGGAACACTTATACAGTACACTATTCTGACAGGGTGTAATAGGGGCAGTAACATGGCAGTTTGAGGGCCCTTATGAGGCCACTGACTACGATGACTGCCGGCTTTCACCCTACGAGCTTACTGGGAGGTGGAGGGAGCGTCCCTGTCCTGCATAACTGCTAACTGTGGCATCTAAGAAGTTAAGTGACCAGGATCGGAGTTACCTCTGGTCCCGGCTGCTGAAGGCATCCGCCTTGTATGGAGCGCAGGGGCGTAGCTATAAGGGGTGCAGAGGTAGTAGTTGCTACCGGGCCCTGCAACGTGAGGGGGCCCAAAAGCCCTTATACCACATAAGGAGACACCAGCATTGCATAGGGCACAGGATAGCTGAGGGCCCATTTCTCTGTTTGCCCTAGGGCCCAGGCGCTTCAAGTTACGCCTCAGATGGGGCTGGTTCATAATGGTGCCCCCTTACTGACAGGCAGAGGTGGGCGCCCTAGGTGGTTGCTTACCTCTGCCTTCCCATCTTCTCCACCCCTTGCACCACATCAGTGGGCCCCTGTTATAAACCTTGATCAGGTCCCCTGACAGTACTGCCAATTCTGCCCTGATGGAACTGGATATGGACGACCTGAGAGCTGACCCCCCCAGGTCTCCTCATTATACTCACTCGGGTCTGCATGAAGACTTTCTGGCCGGGGCTGAGCCTGGGATGAAATCCACTGCAGATCTGCGCTGAGGACAGATTAATAACAGCTCAGAGCATGAGGTTTGGCCGGCGTCCTGCTGGCGGCCTGCAAACTGCGCCTGTATTTATTATCATTGTCAATAGTCAATCCAGTTATCCATGTGGGTGCACTTAGAGGAGCAATAAGCATTCATGGAAGAGCGGATTGTGGGGGGTCCCCGCACTGAACGGGATGTCATCACTGGTAACAATGTAGGGGCTGGTCAAGAAGTAATGTCATATAATCCTGGAAACATCAGAAGAACTAGTATAGAAGGAAAATCTATAAATGTATCTCATATCCAACTAGAAGAAGGCAAATCCATCCATCTATCTATCTATCTATCTATCTATCTATCTATCTATCTATCTATCTATCTCATATCTATCTATCTATCTATCCATCCCATATCTATCTATCTCATATCTATCTATCTATCCCATATCTATCTATCTATCTATCTATCTATATCTATCTATCTATCGGTTTATCTTTTGTCTAGAACAAGGAAAATCTATCTATGTCTATCCATCTATCTGCAACAAGGCAAATCTATCTTTCTCAAAATCTTTTTCATATCGATCTGTCTCTATCTCATATCTATCTATCTATCTATCTATCTATCTATCTATCTATCTATCTCTCATATCTATCTATTTCACATCTATCTATCTCATATCTATCTATCCCATATCTATCTATCTCATATCTATCTATCTATCTCATATCTCTCTATCTATCTCATATCTATCTCATATCTATCTATCTATCTATCCCATATCTATCTATTTATCTCATATCTATCTATCTCCTATCTATCTATCTATCTATCTATCTATCTATCTATCTATCTATCTATCTCATATCTATCTATCTATCTATCTATCTATCTATCCCATATCTATCTATCTACCTCATATCTATCTATCTATCTATCTATCTATCTATCTATCTATCTATCTATTTCCTATCTATCTATCTATCTATCTCATATCTATCTATCTATCTATCTATCTATCTATCTATCTCATATCTATCTATCTATCTATCTATCTACATTATATCTATCTATCTATCTATCTCCTCTCATATCTATATATTCAATATCTATCCCATATCTATCTATCTATCTCATATCTATCTATCTATCGATCTATCTATTTCCTATCTATCTATCTATCTATCTATCTATCTAATATCTATTTATCTATCTATCTATCTATCTCATATCTATCTATCTATCTATCTATCTACATTATATCTATCTATCTATCTATCTATCTATCTCCTCTCATATCTATCTATTCCATATCTATCCCATATCTATCTATCTATCTCATATCTATCTATCTACCTATCTATCTATCTCATATCTATCTATCTCATATCTACTATTCATATTTTATTTTCTAAAATTTATCTTTAAACCCATCCCAATCTAGCTGTTTATCTTTCTTTTCTTTTAGCAAATAAAAATCCTTCCCTTTTTTATTTTTATTATTTTTTAATCTATCTTTAAAATATATCCATTTCATACCCATTTATCTATCTATCCATATTAACCCAACTTTTTCCCATACTAAACTATTAATCCCATCTTAAACTAACTATTATCCCATAATCTATCTTCCCCATATCTATTAAATTTTCCCACTATCATTTTTCATCTATCTATCATCTTTCTATTTTCATACTTCTATTTTCATATCTAATTAAACATCTTTTCTTTATCTATCTATTATATTTCCATATCTATCTATCTATTCTCATTTCTATCCCATCTATCTACTATCTATTTATCTATTCAATATCTTTTATCTTTCTCCTTTTCTAAACTAAATTTTTGCTATCTATCTTTTCTATCTAAACCCTTTTTCTACCTATCGGGCTGTCTGTCTCACTCTAATTTTTATCTATGATTTTTTTTATTTTCCGTGGACATGGGTGGCAGAACATAGCAGTAAAAATTTTTTATCTGGAAATCCTTTCAGGTTTGCCCGTCAGCCCCGGCCCGGTGCAAATTTCTAGATTATTTTATCATTATCAATACATTTTTTGGTTTTTTAAAAAAGTTTTAAAGGGGGAAAAATTAGTTTGCTTTTGGGCCTTTAAAATTTTTTCCAAAAAAGAATTTTTCCCCATTTTTTTTTAGTTATTTTTAACCCGCTCCCGGACTTTGGTTTTTCACCCTCCAGTGGGTTTGGATTCCCGCCCTGAACCGGGTCCCCCACTTCCCCAATATTTTTAAAAGTAGACCAAGGGAGTTGACTTCAAAATTGTTTGGGGCCAAAGTCAAGGGTCTCCCAGGACTTTTTTTTCCTGCCAGAAGGGCCTTTTTCCCCTGCCATTTAAAAAGGGGGGTTTTTTCCAGAAAGGGCAAAAATTAAGGGTTTTTAAAATAATTAACTTCCTCCCTTTGGGTTTAAAAACCTTTTTTAATTCCCCCCCTTTTACAAAAAATTTTTAAAGGGGTTCCAAACAGTTATAGATCAACTTTTACCCTGCCCAAACCCCGCCTATCATATGGTGTTTACCTCAAACCGGGCCAAATTTTTTAGGTACAACCCGTCCCAACTGCTCGTTAACACCCTTTAATTTTTTAAACAGCCCCAAACCCCAGGCGGCAACTAGTTTCATTTTTTGGCAAGTAACATGGCAAAAAAACCCTGCAGTTCAAAAAACCCCCGGGACCCGAAAGGGGAAGAAAGGGGGATTGAGGGGCCTTTGAACGTTGGGATGGTTGTTGGGTTTCCGAAGGGGTGGTCCCGAGTATTTCAGAAAAAGCTGATTTTCCTGGGGGTTTTTTACGCAAAAAACCATCCCCTAGGGTTTTCAGAAAAAATGGGCCCCAAAAAGAAAAAAAAATTTTCCAAGGGGAGGGGCAGTTTCCCGGGGGCCCCGGGAAAAAACCTTTTTTGGTTTCCAGAGGTCAAAAGGGGAATTGGGGGAGACGGGTTTTGGCCCGAAGAAAAGGGGAACAGTGATCCCAATAGGGCCCCCCGTTACAACCAAGGGAGGCCCCGAAGGCATTCTCTGAAAAGCAACCCGTACGGCCCCAACTTTGAGGCAGATGGGCCCCCCACAGGGCCGCGGGAAGGGCCATACCGGGTGCCACTCCTTTCAGGTAAAAAAACAAAAAACATGGCTCCAATTTCCCCCAAACCCCATTTGAATTTGGGGCAGAAAAAAGATTGGAAAAAAAGTTTTTCCTTTTTCCCGAAAGAGGGCTCGAATTTTTGCTTTTCTACTTCGGGGTTGGGAGGGCAAATTTGGCCCCTCAACAACATGAAAAACGGATCCTCCGCCTTGTTTTTCAAAGGGTTTGGGGTGGTGGTGGGTGCATGGTGTGGGGGAAAAATTTTTTTGGCAAATCTTTGGGCCCCTTTGGGTTTCCAAAAATTTAGGGTTTGTTGCCCCCTTTTCCCTTGTGAAAACTATGCCACAAGAAATTTTTAGGGCAGTTTTCCGGGAAAGGGAAAAGGGGGGGCCAAACCCCGGGGTTACTAGCATGGTTTCCCAATAAAGTGGCCGGGGTGGGGGAATAAACCAAACCCAAACAGGGGGCCCCCAAAAGGGGGGCCCGTAATTGGCTGGGGGCACTTTTTTTTGTTTTTTAGAAAACAACTTTCTGTGTGCGGCAAAAGGGGTTTTTCCCCAAAAATTAAACCCTTTTGGGAAAGCAAAAAATGGGGGAGTACAAGGGGAGAAAAATGGGGGATCTAAAACTTTTAGTGGGGAAAATCTGAGGGGGGACGTTTTTTGGCCCGGGGGAATTTGGGAGGACCCCAACATAAAAAAAACGGGCTCTTTTGGGGTTCCCCTCCCATGGGAACGCACCCGAAATACCAAATGGGCGCCCGAGCCCGGTAAAAAATGGGAAACTACCATTATATTTTCCCGAATGGGGGTTTTTTATACAGGCCCGCAGAGCCTGTGACAAAGGTGGCTACCCCCTTTATGGGGGGTCCCGATGGCGGTAAAAAACAGTCTGCAAGAAACCTTTTTGGTTTACACTGGTGTCTAACCCTTTAAAATTTTGGGCCCCTTTTAAAGGAGGGTTTAAATACAGTCCCACCGAAAAACCCGTGTAAAACTGGGGGGCCTACCACCCAAAAGGTCACTGTATGGAGGTTTTAAAATACAAATCGCAGACCCGTGTACCCCTGGTATATCCCCAAAGGTCATTGTATGGGGTTTAAAACACAAATTTTGGGAGAAAAAATTGTACACTGGTGGGGCTAACCCCTAATGTTACTGTATGGAGGCGATTTAAAAGTCTGCAGGGCCTTGTACAACTGGGGTTTTCCACCATAAAAAATGGTCACTGAATGGCGGGGAATAAATCGTTAAGAGCCTGTTTCACTGGTTTTTACCACATATGGGCACCGGGATGGAGGTAATATACATTTGGAGAGCCTGTGTACAATGGTGTCTTACCAATTTTATGGTCCTGTAAGGTAATAAAAACAGGGCTGCAAGGGGCCTGGGGTACCTGGGGTCTACCACTAATTTGGCACTGTTTGGGGGTTAAAATTTTCAGTCTGCAGAGCCTGTGTACACTGGGGTTTTTACCACTTTATGGTCAATGTTTGGAGGGGAATAAAAGTTGCAAAACCCGTGTACCTGGTACCCCTATAAATAATTTTGGTTACTGTTTGGAAAAGGATATAAAAGTCGCAGCGCCTGTGTACCCCTGGGTTTACTTTCCAATATTTTGGGGACTGCCTTGGTGGTAAAAACGGGCTTTCAGGCCCCGTGGGGAAAACTGGTATTTTTAACCCCCCTTTTAAAAGGGGCACTGTTTGGAGGGTTTATCCCTTTGACAGACCTGTTTTAACCCCTGGGGACTACCACTATAATTGGGGCACTGTTTGACCCAAATTTTACAGTCTGAGCGCCCCCCGTGTACACTGGGGGGGCTAACCCCCTAAAATTGGTCCCCTTGGGAAGGAGGTAATTTTTAAAAGTCGGCAAGCCTGTGTACCCTGGGGGGTCTAACCCCAAATAAGGTCAACCCTTTTTTGGGTTAATTTAAAGTCTTTTTGAGCCTGTTAAAACTGGTGCCTTTCCACTAATGGTCACTGTTAATAGGTTTGGGAAAAACAGTCAGCACGCCCGTGGGCCCCTGGTGATTTCCCCTATAATTTGGCAATGTTTTGGAGGGGGAAATAAGTCTCACAGGGCCCTTTTACCTGGTACCCCCCGCCCCCTATTTTTGGGCAAATGAATTTTGGGGGGTAAATTTTCATTCTACCAGGCCCCGTGTTTCACTGGGTTTTCCCACCACAATTTTGGGACTGTAGGAGGGTTTTAATTTTACAGTCTCAAAAGCCCGTGTTTTAAAACGGGGGACCTACCACTTTGGGGCACCGTTTGGGGGGTTTTAAAATACCGTAGCAGAGCCCGTGAAAACTGGGCCCCCACTTAATTTGGGCCCCTTGTAAAAGTGGGAAATTTTCGGGCCCTGTTTTAACGGTTTTTAAAATTTAGTAACAATTCAAAGAAAATTTTTTATAGCCCCTTAATTCATGGGTTAAAAAAGCCTTTTAAACTGGGGCCATTTCGCCGTATTTTTGCCACCGTACTGCGCGCAAAAAAGGGCGAAATTGCAAAACCCCTTTATTCCCGGGAAACCCCGGGTTTTTTAGAGAACTATGGGTTACGTCTCCTCTCCCGCTCGTGCAATATGACCGCCGGGGAGATAAGTTTACAATCAATTACCTAGCGGGGAAATATTGGGGCCCCCCTATTAATAAAGAACTAAGGAGCCGGCGCGGACCCCGAAAAAACGGGGGTAATTGCAGGGCGTAATTACGACCACAATTAAGCCGTGTGAACATACCCACAAAGATCAGATTTCCCAAAAATTGGGCAAAAAAAAAAACCCTGTAACCCATCCCCATGACCTCAGTCCCCCAAAATTCCCATGTTGTTTTCCCTGACCTTGGAAAATTTTGGGAACCCGCCCCCATTCAAAAAAAAGCGGGAAAAAAATTTTCCCAAATGAAGTCAAAGGGAAGGCATGAAAAACGGGCCCAAAAAAAGTTGGCGATTTTTTTTTGGCATGGGGTTTTGGGCAGAAAAACCCCCCCCCAAAAAAAACAAATTTAAAAAAACCAAATCCCAAAAAAAAACCGGTGCAAATCCTCGGCAATATCTTTTGGGGGGGGCCGGGGGTAAAATACTGTTTTTTAAATATTTGTCCGGCACCGGTTTTTTGGAATTTTAGAAAACGGTTTAGTATTTTGTCCTTTTTCGTGTAGACTATCCATTTTGGGGGGTTTTTTTTGGGCTTTGTTTTTGTTTTTTTAAAATTTTTTATTTTTTGGCCCTTTATATAGTGATTTGGTCAGTAACAATTTTTGGTGGAATTTTGTCACTAAATTGCAAATTTAAAATTTGGCGGGGATTTTTTTTGTCCTTGTATATTGGGTTTTTGGTAAAATTGGGTTTTTTGGAAAACTGGGTTGGTCAGTAACATTTTTTAGTGGAAATTTGTCACTGGGGGTTTAAGTGGTGGTATTTTTTGGCCTTTGTTTTCTTATGGATCAATAAAAAGAAAGAGATAATGGGCGACAATTTTGAAACGGGGCTGCGGCGATATCTGGTGTCTTTTCAGTCCGGGTAAACAGCCGCAGCCCCATTCATAAAAAATTTTCAAAAACTCCCGGCCCCAGCCACTTCCAAAGGGGCATTAACAGGGACCTTTTCCCGCCCCTTCGTAATTTCCCAAATCGGCGGCGTGTGGGAGGAAAGGGGAAAAACCCCGAAAACCCTAGCGAAGCTATATATTTATATAGCTTTTGTTTTCGGGGATTTCTGGGTTTCTTTTCACTGGAAAAAGGTTTGAGCAATTTCAAAAGGGTTAACCCCGAAAACCCAAAAACTTTTTCCCGGGGGGAAGGGGCTGGGAAAAAGCCTGAAGAGGGGTTCAAAAATCCCGGAGGTGCAAATTTTTCCGGGTTTTTGCGCAAAGGGGAAAATTTTTGATTTGCTTCCAAAATTTCATCATGTTGCCCAATTTTGTCAATTAAAAACCCGTCCAAAAAAAAAAACTTTAAAACCCCCCAAAAACAAAAAGTGCAATTGAATTTTGTTTCATGTTCACCCCACAAAGAAATTTTTTTTGGGGGGGAGTTAGGAATGGGAAAAGACACTTTTTGGCCCGTATAAATTTTTTTTCCCCGGCCGCCTTTGGGCCCCCTTTCCAAAAAAGAATTTTACTCCTACAGACCCTCTCTTTAAAGGGGTTGTCCTTTTTTCATAATTTCAAAAAGTGCTGAATGAAATAATGCTGCCCTTTGGGTCTGAAATTTTTTGGGCAACTGGGCCCGGGGAAATTTGCATATTTAGTCCATGTATTTAGACTTTCCCCTGTTTATTTTTGTTTATTAGTCTAAGATTAATTAAATTTTTTCCCCCAAACCAGGACCGGAAAAAACCCCGCTGGGGGTTTAAAATAAAGAAATTAAAACTGTCTTATTTTTCTCAAAGATTTAAATTTAAAACACAAGGGTTTCACACGCCCGTGTGATGACCCTCACTCCCCGCTTTCAGGGGGGAACATTTTTTTTCAACTCCAGCCTCAGGAACCCCCCAACAGGGCATGTTTTTTAGAATTTCCCCCATAAGCACTGACCAAAAATGATACAAATGTGCAATGCTAAAAATCCAGAAAACATGACCTTTTTTGGGGTGGGTCCCGAGGAGGGAGTTTTAAAAAACATTTTTTAAGAACAAACCCCAGGGGGGGGGGGGAAAAATTCACGGTTTGGGCATTTTGGGGGAAACCAGAGAGAGCACAGAAGGGGATAAAATCACTTGAAAATTTAAAAAAAAAAGAACCCAAAACCATATATTTGGGGGAAAAATCTTTATTTAGCGGGTTTCCCCACATTTGGAAAACTAAACTTTTTTAGCGGGACAAAACCCTTTTTTAATGAAATAAATTTTTTGCAGTGGGACTTCCCCAGAGCATCCATCCGTTTAAGTAGGGAAACCCATTTTTTTAAAAAAATATTTGTTCCATCCATTTTTTGGGGGGGGTTTTAGGGAAAACCCAAGCCCAACTTTTTTTCACCATTTCCAAAAAGCCCACCGCTTTCCCTTTTAGGTGGGGGAAAACAATTGTTATCAAAAAAAGGGGCACTAAAAAAACCTTTTTTTTTTCATACATTTTTGGGAAATGATACATTTTAAAAAGCCCAATTTTATTTCCCCCCGTGGTTTGCATAGATTTTATTGCCTTCTTTTGTTATATCAATGAATTTTCCAGTCTTTGAACCCCAAAAAATCCCATAGGTGGAAGAAAACGACATGAGCCCCGGGAAAACTTATGGAAACATTTGGTTTCATTTCCCCCCCCCCCCCCCCCCACCCCCCACCCCCCCAAACCCCCCCCCCCAAGGGGCTTTGGGCCCCAATGTTTCATTTTTTAGGGAAAAAAACAACCTTATTGGGGGTTATATGGTTTTTCCCGAGGGGCCGGTTGCAGCAAAGGTTAAACCCTTACATCCCGGGGACGCACCCGTTTCCCCCGGCAGGTCATTGTGACCACCCGCAAGCGAGACACAAGAAAGAACTTTCCCCCAATTAAAAAAAATTGGGCCGGGCCCTTTTAAGCGAGTTTAATGGGGAAAAGCAAAAAATTACTTTTTTAAACAATTTTTGGGGCTTTGTTGCAAAGAAAAAAAAAAAAGGGTTTATTCGCGAGGCTCGGGGTCATTTGGGGAATCAAATTTATTGCCCTTGGAAATCGGCCGGGGTCCCTTTTCTACCACCCACCCGGGTGGTAGGGCAACCACCAAAAAACTTTAAACCCCTTCCCCTTTTTTTGCTAATTTCCTATTTTGAAATTTTTGCAGGCTTAAAGTTGGGGCCCCCGTTTTCCTACCTTGGCGGGACTGTCAAACCCCACCCTTTTTTTTTTTCCAAACCTGGGTTCCCTTTTTTTATTTCCCTTCCCCCCATAATGGGGGCTACCAGGGGTTTTTCTTACCAGGACCTCCGGTCTAAACCCCAGCTTGAAATCCAAATTTTGACAATCCCCCTGTTCAAGGCCCCTTTGTTTCCCAAAAAATGAAAAATGTAAAAACCAAACCCTGGTTTTTAATTTAAGTTTGGGTTAAGAGAAATTAGAAGGGGAAGTTTTTGTATTTTTTTTTATTTTTTATTTTTTTTTTTTTTTCTAATTTTTTTTTTTTTTATTTTTTTTTTTTTTTCATTTTTTTTGAAAGTCACCAAAAAATTTGGGTAAAAATGAGCACAAAGGCCAAGTTCCCACCAGCAGCTCTCGTGTGTCGTCCACCTGGTCTCAATCAAAAAAGCCCTAGAACTGCCTTTCATAAGTGTCCATTATTGACCTGAGCTCGTTCTGCATTTTTGATTGCACAAAAAAATAAAATTGAGCGTTTTACCCCTCAGGAAATGATCTGCTTTGCGAGACAGGCACTCAGCCCGTAACAGGCCGAGGTTTTTAAGACGTCTACTTATTGAACACTCTTTACAAGGGTCTAGCGGTAATCCCTTTAAAATTGGGGTTTCGTTAAGTATTCAGATCATTATTAGACTTCATTGTTTGTGAGGTCGGATAGACTGAGCAACAAGTGGCTGCGAGGAAGAGCGAGGAGGTGACCCCCCAAAGATATTGCTGCAAAGATTAACCCCTTTGTGGCCCCGCCATACAATAAAAGCAGCAGATATTAGTTTGGCAGAGGAGTGAGAGCTTTTCATCTATAATGTATCAATATAAATTCTGTCTCATTCTCCAGGGACACTAAATAATCACTTTAAAAATTCCACAGATTTCTAATATAATTTCTGCGAAATGGATACGATTGCACATAGTCTAGACAGTGCTCTGTGAGCTAAACGATTGTTTTGGTTCTACATAAAAAAATAATGTTCCTCGCCTCAAAACCAGAGAGGGAATTTAATAAAAGTGGATACAACTGTATCCATTCTAGACAATTTGGCTCATGATGAGGCTTGTTAATATGATTAATTTTGAATTGCTTGTCCTGCTTATCTAGCAATGTATGAAAAGTAGATACACGTATCCATTTTTGACAATGCTCTTGAGCTAAACTATTTTTTATGCCATGGCTAGTCCTGCTCTCAATGAAAGTAATACAACGTATCCATTCTAGACAATGCTCTGGGGGGAAAACTGATTTCTTTTGCTAGCAGTCCTGCTCTCAATGAAAAGTAGATACAACTGTATATTCTGAATTCATTATTTAAACAATTTGTGGGGCTAGTTGCTCTATATGGAAAAAAAGGATACAACTGTTTTCATTTAAGACAATGCTCTGTGAGCTAAACTGATTCGTTATGCATGGCTAGTCCTGCTCTCAGATGAAAAGTAGATACAACTGTATCCATTCTAGACAGTGCTCTGTGAGCTAAACTGTTTTCTTTTGCATACTAGTTCCTAAATGAAAGTACAAACTGTATCCATTCCAGACAATGCTCTGTGAGCTAAACTGATTTGTTATTCATAGCTAGTCCTGCTCTCAGATGAAAAGTAGATACAACTGTATCCATTCTAGACAATGCTCTGTGAGCTAAACTGATTCATTTTGCATAGCTAGTCCTGCTGTCAGATGAAAAGTGGACACAACTGTATCCATTCCAGACAATGCTCTGTGAGCTAAACTGATTTGTTATACATAGCTAGTCCTGCTCTCAGATGAAAAGTAGATACAACTGTATCCATTCTAGACAATGCTATGTGAGCTAAACTGATTTGTTATGCATGGTTAGTCCTGCTCTTAGATGAAAAGTGGATACAACTGTATCAATTCCAGACAATGCTCTGTGAGCTAAACTGATTTGTTATACATAGCTAGTCCTGCTCTCAGATGAAAAGTAGATACAACTTAAACCCAAATCTAGACAATGCCTCTTGACTAAAACCGGGATTCCGTTATTGAAATAGCAAGCCCCTTCTCTCAGTGAAATGAAATAGATACAATCTTATCCAGTCTAGGAAATGGTCTGTGAGCTCAACAGCCTGGACTCCAGACTAATACATTGTACATAGCTAGTCTTGCTCCCAACTAAGAAGTTGATGCAATTGTTTTTGGTGTAGACAATGCTCTGTAAGCTAAACTGTCCCAACTCCAGACTGAAGTATTGTATATAGCTAGTCGTACTCTCAGTTGAGAAGTAGATACAATTGCACAGTGCTTAGACAGTGCTCTGTGAGCTACAGATTTCTAATATACTTTATGCGAAATGGATGCAATTGCACATAGTCTAGACAATACTCTGTGAGCTTAACTGATTCGTTATACATAGCTAGTCCTGCTCTCAGCTGAAAAGTAGATACAACTGTATCCATTCTAGACAATGCTCTGTGAGCTAAACTGATTCGTTATACATAGCTAGTCCTGCTCTTAGATGAAAAGTAGATACAACTGTATACATTCTAGACAATGCTCTGTGAGTTAAAAAGTCTGGATTACCGACTGATAAATTGTACATAGCTAGTCATTATCTCAGCTGAGAAGTAGATACAATTGCACCCAGTTCGGACAGTGCTCTGTGTGCTCAACAGCCTGGACTACAGACTGATACATTGTACATAGGTAATCCTGCTCTCGGCTGAGAGATGGATACAATTGTATCCAGTGTAGACAATGCTCTGTGAGCTAAACCACCGGGAATCCAGACTGGTACATTGTAAATAGCTGGTTTTGCTCTCAGCTGGGAGGTGGAAACAATTATATCCAGTGTAGACAATGCTCTGTGAGCTAAATGTATCTTTCTGAAGCCTGATACAAAAATAGCAAAAAGATTTGTGCAGCAGCTTTGTACAGGGGTGTAACTAAAATGTATATGGCCCATTGGCAAAACGAGTCCCCCGCTGCCTCCCCCACACACTACAGGTATATGCTAAAAATGGCAAAGAAACAAAGCATATTAGAAAGCTGTAGAACTTTCCAAAACAGACCTCCAATCACCATCCCCAAGGATACGGCAATCTGTGCATTTTGGCAACTACAAACAAGAACAATCCAGCGGGGGTTTTTTAAATGATTTTTTGGTCCTTAAATAAGGAGTTTTATAACATGGAGTCCATAGATCCCCTGGGGTCTGCAGCTGCCCATAGAGTCTATAAAGAGGGGAGGGGGACTGTGAAACAGGACTCTCAACACAACGCCATGGGGGGACATTAAACCCACAGGAGGGGCAGTATAACTGTGAGTCTAGTACTGAGGTAAAATAAAACACTCACTGTACACCCAGCACCATCTCTATATTGTCTCCCTCCCTTCACACACATTTTCTCCCCCCTTGGTTGAACTTGATGGACATATGTCTTTTTTCAACCGTACTAACTATGTAACTATGTTTCTTTGCCTTTTTTCCCCTTCCTTCTCCATAAACTCTCACACAGCAGAAAGGAGGACAATATATCATATAATCACTTACTATACACCAAGGACCATCCGTGTTTGTCTCTTTCTCTCCTACCCCTCCCCTCTTCATAGACTGTTAGGCTCGGTCTGTACAGGAAACGACAAAAAACTGTGTTGAAAGCTAAAGCCTAAAAATCGCTTTGAACCTGAGTATATTGTCATTTTAATGTCAAAGTCAGCTGGGTTTCCGAAAAGTTTTTGTTTGGTTTTTTTTTTTTTTTTGTTGGGGGGTTTTGGTCTGGTTTTTTTTGGATTTTTTTTGGGCAGTTTTGAATGTATGCAAAATTTATATACCTTGCTTAAATGTCTGGGCAGTTTTCAGCAGAACCGTCAACAAACCACATCAAAAAATGCTGAAAAAATGTCCAAAAGGAATCCATCGGTTTACATGGACTTCAATACTAAATTTTCTGCCAGACTCTGTCAGGTTTTCCAACATGTTCCTAAAACCACAAGCACCCAGAAACGAGCATCCAAAAAAAACCGGGGATACTGTCGTTTTTTTGTGTAAAGTCTATGTGGCATTTTTTTCCCTTGGATTTCGCGATTTCAAATAATAAAAACCCCTGAAAAAACCGACGGGGAAATTCCCGTGTGAGAAATAGCCTTAGGCTCTCACGCAGAAGGAGGGCATTAGACCAGTAAGGACAGTGTAAAATGTGGGTCCAGTAAGAATGAGATAAAAAAAACACATTACCCAGCAATCTATATTCCCCCTCTTCCCATAGACCTCATATTCCAAAGCAACAAGGAGGACAGACACAGCTAAGGGGGCATGTAATTTGATTCCACCGAAGTGAGATAAAAAAATCACTAAATTACCCAGCATAACTATATTCTTCTTCTTTTCCATAGACCCATACTCTACAGCAAAAAAAAAGGGGGACGTACACAGCATAGAGCATTAATTGTGAGTTCAGCACCGAAGTGAGATAAAACAATCACATATCCCCCGCACTATCTATAGTCTCCCCTTTCTCCAAAAACTCCATACTCTCACAGCAACAAGGAGGACAGTACACAGCAGTAAGGAGCAGTGTAATTGTGAGTTCAGCACCAAAGTGAGATAAAACAATCACTATATACCCAGCACTATTTATATGTATCTCTGCTTCTTCACAGACTCTCACAGCAACAAGGAGACTAAAAACGCATAAGGGCGTGAATTGGAGTTCAGCACCAAAGTGAAAAAACAATCATATATAACCCACACTTTAATGTCTCTCTTTCTCCACGACTCTCACGCAACAAGGAGGGGCATACACAGCATAAGGGGGCAATGTAGCTGTGAGTCCAGCACTGAGATGAGACATTCACAGACAGCACCCGGTCTGTGTTTGTCTCTCTGTGTCCTCTTCCCCTCCCCTCCTAATGACCTGAGCTTTCAGTGAAGCTGGTTCCTTCTCCTCTGTGAGATAGATTCTAAGTATTTTTTTAACCATAAGGATGGGGAAAACAGAAGGGGGTAGAAAAGGAGGGTGACCAGAGAAGAAGAAACCCCATTTTTGCTTTTGTGGGATTTTTGAAAAAAGTTGTTTAAAATTGGAGTTTTTGCTCCAGGGCCCCAGGGGGGACAGGGGAGACCCACTGGTTGGCCTCTGATCACGGCAGATCTGGAGTTTCATTTAAATTGCATATATATTCTTGGAAGAGGCAGAAAGGCAGAGAGAAAGAGGCATAGTATAAGAGGTATGTACAGAAGGGGAGCCGAAATTTAACTCCATGGTGGGCCCAAGACCAAATTTACTGGGGGCCTCAAGAATCAAAACCCCGGTGGCCCCAAGAACCAAATACGGGGGCCCCAAGAATCCCTCCACTTGGGCCCCAAAACCAACTCCACTGGGGGGCCCAAGAAAAATTTTCTAAAAAATCCATTGGGGGGGAATCACCCCAGGAAATCAATCCACTGGTGGGTCCCAGAATAAAGTCCTTTTGGGGGGCCCCAAAAATCACTCCACTGGTGGGGTTCCCAAAAATCAGATCCACTTGGGGGGCCCCCAAGAAAACAAATCCAAATTTGGGGGGGCCCCAAAAAATCAAATTCCCCCTGGTGGCCCCCCCCGGGAAACAAAATCCAAATGGGGGGCCCCAAGATCAGCTCCCCCGGTGGGGGGCCCCAAAAATTAACTCCATTGGTGGGGCCCCCAAAAATCAAAACCCCCGGTGGGTCCAATAATCAACTCCCCTGGTGGGCGGGTTAAATCACTCCACTGGTGGCCCCAAAAAAAATAAAATCCCCTGGTGGGGGCCCAAGAATTTAATTCCCCTGGTGGGCCCCCAAGGGAAACAAATTTACTGGTGGGGCCCCCAAAATCAATTCCACTGGTGGGCCCCCCGAATAAAATCCACTGGTGGGGCCCAAAATAAATCCCCTGGTGGGCCCCCAAAATTAACTCCCCTGTGGCCCCCCAAAAATCAAATCCACCCGGGGGGGCCCAAGAATTTAATTCCACTGGGGGGCACCCAGAAAGAAATTTCACTGGTGGGCCCTAGTCCCTCCCAGTCCAACACTGGGATGCTTTTTAAAAAAAATAATTGACAAAATTCATTTTTCCGATCTGGGAAAATTTAGCCCCGTTACCCCGGGCCCGGGTTAAAACAGGATCCCGGAAGGGGGTTTGGGAAAGTTTTGCTTTTAAAAAATTTAAATTAAAACAGAGAGACAAGTTTTTTTTCAATTTACTTTTTACAATTTTACAAAAATTTAAAAAGAAATTCAAAAACATAAACCTTTTAAAAAGGTATTCCCCCCTAGAGCAATTTGAGTAAAAAAAAACTCCTTTCTTTCCCTTGGGTTTTTATTTTTACTAAACAAAAGGGGGCTGTAAACAAAAAAGGTAAAAACAAACCCCTTTCCTTTAAAAGATATGAAAAATTTTGACAAAAATTTTTCAAAATTTTGGGAAAGGGGGTCCTAAGTGGGGGCCCTGAATTTTTGCAAACCAAATGCCCCAAAAAGAAAAAGGGGGAAGGTGGGCCCGATAAACAGTTTTGGGCATGTTAACCCATGTGGGGAATTTTGCTGTTAGTTTGGATTTGGGCACATCCCAAATTTTTCTTCGCTTGGGCCCTTCCCAAAACCAGTTTGAAACATACAAAAAAAGCCTCTGTGGTTTTCAAGGGAAATTTTAGCCAAAGTCCCACTGAAAAAAGCCCTTTTCCCTTTAAATTTTTCCCCCCAAGCCGCCTCCGCCAAGCTTATGATTTCCTAAGTCAACTCTAAAAGAGGCCCGTCGTCCCCACAATTTCCCAAAATGAGTCCAATTTCTGTATCTGTGGGTTAAGAAACTCTCTGTTCCTCTTGTGTTGATGAAATTATATTTCTTTGAAATCCCTTTTAGTTCATGTTCTGTGACGGAGCAGAAATAAAAGGCGTCGGGACCAAGAGGAGACACAGAAGGAAGATAAGACTGAAACATCCCACAGTAAAGAGGATCAGAAGGAGGAGTGATAGGACTTCAGAAAGCTCGGGCACAAAATGTGAAGAAGATTTAATTCACTTTTCTCAGAAGGTCTTATTGGGGCATTGGAATTCCGTCGGATTCTTCTGATTTAGAAGATCTCAGGTTGCAAAAGTATTCAGGTTCTGGTTGAGGTTTTAGAGGGGGCCCCGGGCTGGCCCACGGGGGGAACAGGAAAAAACCCTACTGGGCCCCTCAGCATAAAAAGCCTGGAGTTTCTTTAAAACTGCATATACATTGTTAGGAGATTCAGAAAGGCAGAGAAAGACGCAAAAAGCAAAAGGCAGAGTTTAAAAGAAAAGTGCTACTTAGAGGGGGCCCAAAAGAATCAACCCTCGGGGGCACAAGAATCAACTCCTTGGTGGGCAAGAAGACCAAACTCAACTTTTTGGGACAAGAATCAACTCACGGTGGGCCCAAAAGAACAACTTCACTGGGGGCCCAAAATAAAATCCCTGGTGACCCCAAAAAAAACCCCACGGGTGGCCCCAAGAATCAACTCCACGGTGCCCCCAAGAATCAACTCAGGGTGCCCCCCAAAATCAACTCCACTGGTCCCCCCAAGAATCACCCCAATGGGGGCCCCAAGAATCAACTCCACTGGTGGGCATAAAATCAACTTCCTGGTGGGCCCAAAGAACAACTCCCTGGGGGCCCCCAAGAATCAGCTCCACTGGGGGTTCCCAAAAATCAACCCCAGGGTGGTTTCCCAAGAATCAATCCACGGGGGGCCCCCAAGAATCGCCCCCCTGGCGGGAACCCAATATCAACTCCACTTTTGGGCACAAGAATCAACTCTAGGGTGGGCCCCAAAAAAAATTTTTTCCCCACTGGGGGGCCCCCAATCGCTAAAATAGGCCGAAATCAAAACCTTTTTAGGGCCACATAACAACTCCACTGGTGGACCCCAAGAATCAACCCCAGTAGTGGCCCCAAGGTCACCCCACTGGTGGGACTATAATAACTCCATGGGGGGCACAAGAATCAACCTAGATGGACTCTGGGGCCTCCCCAGTGGAGTTGATTTTTGGGTCCAACCAGGGGATTTGATTCTTGGGGGCCTAAGGGGGTTTGATTTTTGATGCCCCCAGGGGAGTTGTTTCCCTGGAACCCCCAGGGAGTGGATTCTGTGGCCCACCAGTGGAGTGTATTCTTGGGGTCCACAGGTGGAGTTAATTATTGGGCCCCCAGGGGGAAATGATTCTTGGGACCCCAGGGGAGTAATTCTTGGGGCCACCAGTGGAGTTGGTTCTTGGGGCCCACCAGTGGAGTTAATTATTGGGTCCCAGCAGTGGAGATGATTCTTGTGCCCATCAGTGGATTTGATTCTTGGTCTCCCCCATTGGAGCTGACACTTGGGGTACACCAATGGAGTTGACTCTTGAGGCCCACCCTACAGGTACTGTACATGACTCTTGCACTTTACTTTCGCTTTCTGCCTCTCTTTTTCTGCCTTTCCCTTACAGAGTAGCCCCAAACCGGCCATATCCCGGAGCCTAACATGCAGAGGGGCCCAACAGAAGTTTTCTCCTGCTCCCCTTTGGGCCGAGTCTGAATTCCAGGCCCATAACTAGATGAGCCTGCAGTGCCCCATTGGCCACTTTCACATGTAAAGCACGATTGCAGTTTATCTTTCCCGGTTTGTGGGTGAGCTTCTAATTTCTAACAGTGCATGTGGTACCGCGAGGTTCCTGGCAACTTTATACTTCATGGTACCAGCAATCAAAAAAACTGACAGAAATCTTTTTTTTTTTTTTGCTTTTAATGACTGGAATTTTGTAACCTTAATTGCTCAAGGAAATCATGTTCTTCAAAATCCCGTATCCATGCGGTTTATTGTGTTTGGAAAAACGGTCTCTCAGTAAAGGCCCCATTCACATTTCAGCCTGAAGCTGTAGAACCACCCAAATCCTGAATACAAAGGGGGAATCTAAATCTGTAGAACTGCCCCCCCGCCTGAAAAAGGAAGGGGGCCAAAGCTGTACAAAACCCCCCACAGTCTGAACAGGAAGTGGGAGCCTGAAACTGTACAAACCCCCACAGTCGAACGGGAAGTGGGAGCCCGAAGCGTAGAACACCCACAGCCCAACAGGAAGTGGTAGCCTGAAAACTGTAAACGCCCACAACCTGAACGGGGTGGCAGTCAAAAATGTAGAACCCCCAACCTAAAGAAATGGGAGCCCAAAACGTAGAAGCCCAAGCTTAACAGAAGGGGGCAGTCTGAAACTGTAAAACCACCCCTGCCTTGAACGGGAAAAAGTGAGCCTAAGCTGGTGGCTGAAAAAAAACTTGGGGGAAAACAAACTTTAATGTATTTAAAAACTTTAAAAAAAAATCTGGGCTTAAATAGAAAAAATAAAAACAACTCCACCATTTTATAACTATAGAATGAAAAGGGCACGCACACTTTACTCTGGGTGGGTGCAGTTCTGGAAACAATAAATTGATATTATATATATATATAGATGTATTGCTACTTTTAAAAAAATAAAAAAAAAATAAAAAAAAAAGTTGCTTTGAATTTTCATTTCCTGATAACTATACTTTTGTGAGGGCACTGTTTTGGGGTACATACAATTTTTTTTATTTTTCCATCTATAGATTTGTTTTGGGCAGAATGAGCTGTTATCATTTTGGGGTATATGCAACTTTTTGATCACTTTCTATTCCAGGTTTTTGGGAAGCAAAGTGACTGAAGAACACCAATTGTTACCTTGCTTTTTTTTTTTGGGTTTAAAAAAATAAGAATCCGGGGTGATGCAAATATGTTTATTCTCTTACTATTTAGATTTGTTAAGTAATAAAAAGGCAAAGAGTTTTAGTTTTTTTTTACTTTTTTTTTACCAATGTTGAATTTTTTGCTTTTGCCCTGTATGTCCCCTTTCAAAAAAGGGAAAAACAGAAAGCTGTGGGCCCCAAAACGCGGAAGGGGAAGAGCGGAGGGGGGTTTGGTTTTGGCTTTTTTTTTATTGGGCCCCAGTGCTTATTATTTAATTTTTGAATAAACTGGACCAGGGCCAGGATGAGGTGAAGAATAGGGGCCCCCGCCAGGCCCCATTTCATCCCTGACAGAAGAGGGGCGCAAAGAGGTATGGAGTGGGATGAATTTTCCAATGGGGGAGGGGGGGGGGTCATTTTTTTTTGCCTAGGGCACCTTACCCAGCCCTGACGGGGACATCCTATAACCCCCCTTTTCCCCTCACTTAGAGCCAGGGTTCACACTTACAGCATCCCAATCCCGACCGATACAATAATCTATTAGAAAGCTCCTGAACCCACTCGATGCAAACCCTCCCGACTTCCGCTGTCGAAGTCAGAAGGTCGTAGAGTAATGTTGCATAATGAAGTCCTTGAAATTTCCCAGCAAAAAAATATTTTTGGGCCCCCCTTTACAGCAGATGAATAGTTTGTTCTACAACTTCCAATGCAAGTGACAATGTGGCCCCTGCGTTATGGGGGCACGCGCTGTTCTATTATGGGGGCGCTAGACGTTCCCTTTATTTAACACCATGACTGGTATTGTTATGGGAAACTGTGACTGTTAGGGTATGTTCACACGGCGTATAGCGGAAAGTAGCTGTGCGCGCCGCTATACGCCGGTCAGCGCGTACTTCTAAGTGCTTTTGCCGGGTCCCTTGACTTCCTTTTCCCCCCCCCCCCGGGAGTACGCGCCGGGGGAAAAAATGTTATGTCACTTTTTTCTCTCGCCCCCGGGATACCTTGGGAAGAATGGACGGGAATCATAGCTCTCAATGAGGCTTGAAATTTTGTTTTTGTGGTGGGGCAATTTCCCCCGAAATTTACCCCCCAAATACGCCGATGAGATACCTTAAGTTTTGTGCCACTATGGGAAAAATTTTTTTGACAAGGGGAATGCCCTTAGAAAACAACATGGTCCTGGTTATGGGGTGCCCTAGATGTCATGTAATGGGGGTACTGTGACTGGCTCTATTATTCAGCACTCTAACAGGCAATGTTATGAGCAGGGGCTGCACTGGCCCACTAGAATACTACAGGTTTCTGGTTATGGGGCACTGTTCTGGAGGCACCTTTGCAGTTCCTTTATCAAGCACTATGACTAGTATTGTTATGGCGGTGCGTACTGTTTTGCTATTGGCACAATGAAGAGATGTTTTTGAACGGGGGTTTGGGCTTGGCCAGAAGGGAAGGGACCCCGTGGAGGGCACTGTTATGGGGGTGCTGTGACTGGCTGAATTATGTGGCACTATGACAGGCGTTGTTATGAGCAGGGGTTGGACTGGCCCACTACAGTACCACAGGGTCCGGTTTAGGGGAAAACTAAATGTTATGTTGTGGGGTTCTTTAAATGGGTTTATTATTACACTAAGATATATGTTTGAGCATGGGTTTGACTGGCCCACTAGAATATTACAGGGTCCGGGGTTTGGGGTAATATATGGAGGCACGTGGCGGGCCCTTTCATCTGCATTATGATTGTATTGTTATGGCGTGCTGGAAATTGGGCTTATTTTTGGGGGCACATGCGGGGTTTGTTATGAGCGGGGGGTTGGGGCTGATTTATAGAGTCCAAAGGGACCGGTTATGGGGTACTCTAGATGTCACTATTATGGGGGTACTGTGACACTATGACAGTCGTTAGTATGAGCAGGGGTTGGTCTGGCTCTATAGAGTACACAGGTCCTGTTTATAGGTACACTGGGGTCATGTTAGGGGGTGCTGGGCTTTTTATTATGGCAGGGGGTTGCTAGGGGCCCCAAAACACCCGGGGGCTGGGCCCTTTGTTTTTTCTGGGTGGGCTGGGTTCACACGATTTTTTTTTCACCCTCATTTTGAACTGCGAATGTTTTTTTAAGAGAAAAACCTTGTGTTTCCCGTCAAATTTTCTGCACTTCCAACAGACCCGTCCATTCCTCAGCAGCACTGTACAGAAAAAATCCCAATGACAAATTTTTTTTTTTAGAACTTCTCACCTTCATATGAACAAACCCCCAAAACGTCAAAAAACTGCACCGATACAGGAAACAAATCTACCAGACAAGGTTTGTTACAAAACCCCTCCTAAAAACCCAAGCCCAAACTATTACTATTAAGGGCCAAAAAATCCTGCCAGACCCGACCGAACGCCCCCCCCCACATGTGCTCCCGCTGTACACAGGCCCTTTGAGAATATATTACCGCCATACATTCCCCAGAAAGTGGTAGATACTAGTTTATTAACCGCAAAAATATAAGTGTTACACGCAGTTCCCCTTTAGTAACTCACCGGGGACGTGTTTTTGATCACGCGTTCACTTTCCCTTTTCTTTTTCCATCCGGGTTTCCCCCTTTTTGGGTTGCTCCCCCCGTACTTGTCCCTGAGGGTTTGGACACAATACTTAATCCTCACATTTCCCGAATCCTTAATTATAGGGAAACAGCCTTCAGTTTGGTATATAGGGGCAGATCAGTTAAAGGGGGCCCCAGGCATATATAGGGGGGCAAGGGATATAAGGGGGACAGGGGTTTAATAGGGTGGGACAGGCAGGGAATAGGGGGACTGCAGGTTATAGGGCACTGAGGAGTATATGGGGGGCCCCCGGGAGTTATGGGGGCCACAGGAATATTGGGGGGCACAGGCAGGATATAGGGGCACAGGAAAGGGATATGGGGCCCCAAAGGGAGGATTGGGGGCCCGGAAAGGGAATTTTGGGGGGCCCCCGGCAGGCGTATGGGGGCCCCAGGAGGCATTATAGGGGCCACAGGCAGGCATTAAGGGGGGACAGGCAAGATTAAGGGGCACAGGGAGCTATGGGGGCACAGGGGGGGGATATGGGGGGCCCCGGGAGGGATATGGGGGCCCCAGGCCCGGCATTATAGGGGCACAGACAGGGATATGGGAGCCCGGGGAGTATAGGGGGCCCCAGGCAATATGGGGGCCCCAGGCAGGGATTATAGGGGGACGGCAGCCATTATAGGGCACAGGCAGGGTATGGGGGACAGGCAGGATTAAGGGGCACAGACAGGGGTATGGGGGCCACGGGGGAGTTAAGGGGGCCACAGGCAAAATGGGGGGGCCCCAAGGGAAAGGGATTAAGGGGCACAGGGAGGCATTTAGGGGCACAGGCAGCTTAAGGGGGACGGGGGGAATTGGGGCCCAGACATGGTATGGGGGCCACGAAAGTGGGGATGGGGGGCCCCAGGAGGGTAGGGGCCACAGGGAGGCTTTTAGGGGCACAGGGGTATATGGGGGGACTGAGGGGAGGTAAACGCTTTTAAAAAAAACAACATTAAAAACTCACCTTACTCCCCGGCGAGCCGGGCTCCGTCCTCTTAGCCGCGGCTCCTCCGGCAGCTCCTCGGGCGCACGGCCTATGCGCGCTGTGGCCCGGGACAGGCGCGTCGCGATACGTATGTCATCGCACGTGCCGGGTGAGGCGCACGGGGCCGCGGGGTCCTGGCTGTGAGACCCGGCGGCCCCGCTGTGTCGGGCCTGCGGGTCCGACACTGCTGCGGGGGAGGGAGCGCTCGCCCTGCTCCCCAAAGCCCCCGGCTGGGGTGTGGTCCAGGAGCACATGACTAAAGGGCCGTCGGTCTAGGCCCCCGCAGACCTGGGGAACCCCGGGGGACTCGGGGCACAGGTGTTTTATTCGGGGCCCGAGCCCGAATAAAACACCCTAGCGACGCCCCTGATTATGAAAAAACAAATGGAAGACATTTTTTAAAAAAGGGGGGTTTTTAGATTTCCCCACTAGAATAAAAAGGGGTCCTGGTTATGGGGCACTTAAAGGGGAAAACGGGGGGTACTTGGCTGACTCTTCGATATAAGAGTAAATTGTTGGGAGTGGGTTTGGGAACTACCCCACTGAGCACCACGGGTTTCCTGGTTAGGGGGGGGTTTACTGTGAGGGTTTTTTATTATTTGGCAATGGGGAGAATTTCCTTTTTTTATGACTAGGGTTTGGGGATTTGGCCCCACTACAGTACCACATGGTTCTGGTTATGGGGTACTCTAGATGTCACTGTTATGGGGAAAATTTTTGGCGGGGTTCCATTATGTGTCCCCTTTTGAGAGTCTTGTTTTGAGCGGGGGTTGAACTAGCCCACTAGAGGAGCACAGAGTCCTGGTTACAGGGTGCTCTAGATGACACGGTTATGGGGGTACTGTGATTGGTTCTATTATAAGGCATTTATGAGACCCATTTTTTTATGACCCAAGGGGTTGGACTGGCCCTCTACAGTACACAGGGTCGGGTTTTATAGGGCCCACACCGGGGGTTTCATGTTAGGGGGGTTTTTATGACACTAAAAATTAGCAGAAATTTGCTTAGTCCTTTTAGGGGAGCTTAGGGGGCCCTACTACTATAGCCTGATTTTGCAACTTAGGGAGCCCTTTGTATGATCGGGTTTTTCACCCTTTTTTGGTGTTCCCAAAGCGCCTAAATGGCGGGGTACGGGTGTCTATTTCACCTAAATTAATGTTTTTTGAGGGGGAAATTTTTCGTAAGACTCAACACTTTCTTTAAAGCGCCCTAACAGAGGGGTTTTTCGGGGGCGTCGCACCACACTCGTAAATATTTGGGCACTTTTATGAAAGTGATTCGGCAAAACCCCGGGCATTACTGCTGGGGAAAGGGAGAAACCCATCTCAATGTGCTCTGCCTGAGCCTGAGGGGGCAAAATGGAGCTGGATTTGCTGTAAGGGGCAAAAATGTCTAATATTTCTTAACTTCCACCCGCACAATAATAAAAAAATTATTTATTATGTTTTTCAAACTTTTTTATAAAAATTTTGATTATTTAAATTTAATGAAAAAAATTTTATTTATATAAAATTAATTTTAAAAAAATATAATATCCCCAAAAATATTAAAAAAATCTCCCATAAAAAATTAAATTTAAAAATTTAAAAAATCTGAAACTAATTTTTCATTAAAGGGGTTTTTCATTTCTTAAAAGGTCTTCGAATAAGGGCGTGGAAAAAAGCAACTTTTTTTTTTAAAATTTTGGGGTGTCTGTTGCGTCCGGCGCCCGCCGGGTCCCTCCCGCGGGCGCCCCGCAGCTCTGCCCCGGGGCCCCCGGGGCGGGTGCCGCCCCCGCACGGG
>JAODAL010038167.1:0-39532 GCA_025379985.1 Phyllomedusa bahiana
GCTTGTGGTCCAGACAGTGATAGTCACGGTCCAGTTCAAATAAAAGAGGAGAGGTTAAAATAATACTTGGTATATCTGGTGGTCCATACAGATTTAAGGGTCATGCTGATTGTACAGGACAGGGATAAATGAATTGTCGTGTGAATTTTTTCTGTGCTCTCTTGTTGCCTTATTTTCTTGCCATAAGAATAGCACTTATCCAGTTTACTGTTGTGGAATGTTAATTCCAGCTTTCTCCAGCCCTGTTTGGGTTATATAACAATGAAGGTGTTGTTTCCTCTCCCATAGACTTTAAATGTCCAACGGCGATAATCTTTTATATCGACTAAGATCGGCATGATATTGCCGATCAATCGACTATTGACTCGCTATACGATAGTTTTGACACAAATCGCTCTCACTATTCCCTGACCTTTCTGCAGAATCATCTGTTACACCACGTAAGTGTGATCCCTAAACCAAGTTAGATTGCAGTCATCGATGTGTTGCATCAGTTTGTTGCCTTCTCACCAAGCTGCTTTGCCTATATGTCCTGTAGCCTTTTCCCTCCTCTGAGTAAAGTCTCTGGACAATTATGTCCCTGGTAGCCCTTAGACAGCTCTTAGTGGCTTGGACCACCTGATAGGCAAGAGAGTGAATGACTGAGTGTGTGGTACAGGTTGTCTTTTTTATACAAGTAACAAGTTCAAACAGTTCAAATTAATACAGGTTTAATGAGTGCAGAGTAGATGGCTTTCTTTAAAGATAAACTAACAGGTCCTGGTATGAGGCCTGAATTCTTTGGCTGGTTGGTAGGTGGATCAAATACTTATTTCACGCAATAAAAATGATGCAAATTAATTTAGGAATAAACAATTTAATTTCTGTATTTTTTAAGTTCTGTCTCTCACAGTTAGAAGTGGTTACCTGTGAATACAAATTACAGACCTTTCCATACTTGTAGGTGTGGGAAAACTTGTAGAATTGCCAGTGTTATCAAATACTTTATTTTCCCCCACTGCCTAACTTTTGGTATATGGTCAGTAGAAGTAAGTATTAACAAGGCAATTATTTACAAGGTCCCCTGAGCCTCATATTCCCAGTTTTAATATTACTCAGCAATTCATCAGGGAAATCAACTTCAGCCCTAAAGATATGGCCAATGACTACACACATGACAAAGTGCGCGTGTAGTGTCGAGCGTGCGCTAGAGAGTCTAGAATTAAAAGAGGTGAGGGGAGGGGGCGCGAGCGCGTCGGACACCTCAATAATCAGTCAGTGATAGTCCAGTTTTATTTCAAACGGGTGCAAAAGACCAGGGGGTCGTCCCAGACGTGCGCGTCTAATCTAAATCTTTCCAGACATCAGTTTGAGCGAGTGCATCCGGTGCTCACAGCAAAAGTCTCTCCATCTGACAACACCCGCGCCTACATAGGATCAAGATAATATCACTGGCAAACAAGGCCCACTATGCGAGCTCAGATATATCTCAGTGCGACGTGCGGCTCGTCTACTCTGCCTGGAAGGTCTGCTGGCGTTGTCGCTGTCACGGATGGCACTCCGGCTAGCGGCATGCACAGCAACTACTCAACACACAGACAGCGCGCTAGCATCTGTGTGTCACCGAGATGATCTCTTTCCAACCCGATGAGGAGACGTAACTCGTGCGCGCGTCCGCATCTGGACACCACTGAGCTGCCAGCATTTATATACTACCGCGCGTGGACTCACACACTATATAGATCCTAATACGGTTAGTGAGACATCGTGCTGTGCTCTCCCCGACGCTGCACAGCAGTGTCCCATTACAGATGCTACTGCTGCCCTCGAGCACCGCCGAGATCATGACCTTGGCGGGCTGCACCACACCTTATGCTGGCCAGTCATAGGTTAGGTTAGTTGAGGATCTAGATACCGAGTTGCCCGACAAATGTTCACTGTTTTTCGAGTGTGCTATCCTCGGATGAGTCTCGCAGAAGCTCCCTAAGAGACTCTTGTATAGAGCGGTGATACGTAGCATCTCGCCGAAGCAGATACTTCCTGCATCTAGATACCTAGGTGCGTCCAGATGAATTCAAGAGGCGCTGATCCCTGGGATAACACTTGAGCCCCAGCTGAGTCACACAGTATTATATAGAGAGATAGCGCAACGTCTAGGCTGCTCTCAGAGAGAGTGTCGCGACTTGACCGCCAAGTATCAGTGCTGAGCGCGCTGGCAGCTACGTACAACACGTCTCCTTTTAGTTTGGCGAGAGGTCCCCTATTTGTGATGTGTTTATTTTATTTGTAATTGCGCGAAAAGACATAACTCATGCTAGTTGAAGCTGTGCTAGAGAGCGAGACAATTGTGAGCCTACTATGAGCGCGACAGTCGACAGTCACTCGCAGCACCCTTCCCGCTCAACGTATTCATATTCGTCGTACGTAGGCAAGCGAGCTGACTGTGATCAAGTACCCACCCTCTCCACTGTCACCAGCAGATTGTCACCTTCGACACTGCAACTTATCATCGAGCAGTATACGATCCCTGATCTACATGATGCACTACACGCCGCGGTGCGAGCACCCACCGAGTGTATATCTGGCATCCAAGGCTACATGTCACATGATAACATGCGTACTAGCACTGCAACTACTCTATCTGATCAGTGACACTTACGAGAGAAGCACCACCGAAAACATGGTCACGATGAACGGCATGATAGGATGATCGTGCACGATTCTCTGGATCTGCTGTCCAGCGAATTGCGTCGTCAAGCCGAAGCTGCTGCGAGAAGCAACAAAGGTATAACAGCGTGCGCGCAAGCAGGAAGGACGTCCACAGAGAAAAGGTACTCTTCATTCATACAGTACTGATTAATTGTCTCTCAGTATGGGGAGCGAGCATGAGATTGAAAAACTAGAATGAGTTATACTCAATCTTATAGTGTCTCTTTCTTTTGCTGCGGCGTCACGAGAGGGCACGACGAGGAGCATAGGCTAAGGTCGCGGGCACAGCTCGCGAGGGATGATAGTATTCTGACATCAGAGGATCCCACAGAGTCATCGAGAGGCTGAGGTTGAAGTGATAGAGTCGCGAGTGCTGCGAGGCAGAGCGAGTGAGGGCTGGAGGAACTACTGCTGGTCACCGAAGCTTACTAGATACGCGGCCTCCGCTTCTTTAGACAAGAGGTTGCCGCACACCTTGCGGGGGAGGAGAAAGAGAAGGAAGCATCAGTTTGCTATGCCCCTCAACCAGGCCTTGGGAAATCAGGCGAGTCATTCTCCGATGAGTGCTTGGATGCTCCCTCCCTCCATGACTCCTCGCAATTCTAAGGCAATCAAAATGAACAACAGTTACTAGGTAAGCCACCCCTGGATCCCCATACAAAAACAAACTCAGACTTCCCTTCCACCAACCCAAATAGAGAGTAACAAGCAGGAAATAGGAGACGATTGCATCAACTGGAGAAACTCTGTTGCGTCTCCTCTGTCTTCGGTGAACATACATCAGCGACACGTGACAGCACGTAGAGTGCCACTCTCATCTATAAGCAGCGGCAGCAGCGCACAGGCAAGGTGGGAAGAAGCTAATGGTAACACTCTGGCATCTTTCATTTACCAACTCTATGCAATGCAGGGGCACACGATCCAACACACGAGACCAGCTTAAGATCATGGTGCACGACATCGCGTTTCAAACCGTTTTTGTATGGAGTCTCGGAACCAATAGACCTCGGGTATCCTAAATGGACACGGCAAGGCTGTGCCTCCGCGCGATCTAGTGGTGGTTTGTCCTGCCCAGCAGCAGCGTCATAATCTGAGCGACCTTCAGCCAGCTGGAGGAGTCTTACAGACAATACATCCATTTCCCTACAGCATAATTGGACGTTTTGACTTCACAATGAATCATGGCATTGGGATTTCTGATATGTTGTGGACCCATCTTACCGAAGTCACTTAATTGCCGTCTAACCCCTCTCTAACACAGAAATGGCCTCTTGAAAACGTTTTTTATGATCATTTCTTCTGCAATTTTTATTCTCTTCACAACAAGTCTCACTTTGCTGGTTTTGCTGTGAGGACACTGTAAAAGACCGCAAAGGTTCTTCAACTGACAACACCGTATTCACTGATACTCACACTTTCTTTTGAAGTCTTTCGCATTCGTGAAATGTTTTTGAGGTCATGTTCGCGCTGTGCATATACAGCATAATCACGGTCCTTTGGAACAGAAACTGTGGCTTCTAAGTGGCATTTCTACATCACTTTTTTAATAGTGCTGAGAGTCTATATTTAATAATTTCATTGGGGTCATTTGCGTGACATACAGCATAACATGGTCCTTGCTACAGAAATGTGGCGCTTCTCAAGTGGAATTACTCAACAGCTTTTTTTACATTGACAAGAGAAGCTCTTTTTATAATTTATTGGTCATGCTGCTTCAATGCCCCCACTGGTCCTATTATAGCTCTGCGTTTCTAACACACTATTTGTTCTTCACAATTGTCACAAAAGTGGCACAATGCTCAACTGTTTTGATTTTTGGGGGCATTTCTGCTCGTGACATGCAGCATACTACAGTCCTATTCAAAACAAATGTGTTCTCCATATACATTTGTTCTTCACAATTGCCACAAAACAAAAAAAAAGTGGGGGGGGGGGGGGCCTTCAAGGTCATGTTTTGAATTTTTGGGCATGTCTCGCTGCTGTAAACTGCAAGCTATACTACAGGTCCCTAATTAATACAAAAACTGTGGTCTTGAAAGTGTTCCCTTGTTGTCCAAGTGGAATATCCAGCTGCAAAAAAGAAAAGCGCAGTCTAGGCCTTTATCACAAAGAACAAGGTGAAGGTAAACTCGCAGCGCACTCACCTATTCTTCGCTGTACTAAACTTGGAACCAGCCGCACGTATACGTCTTAATGGTAGCTTTGGAGTTCCGGCAAACGGAACAGAGCGCAGCTCCATATGTCCTGACTTCCGCTGGCTTTGTCCACGTGGACCGAACGCAGAATACGATCAGAAATGTCCAGGCAGTGGGTAGGGCCAATTACGGTCAAGAACCCACTGACCAAGGAAAGGGAATCACTAAGTGGACTAGAGCGCTAATAGTACAACTAAGCTACGCTACTTATGAAAATAATTCACAGCGGATTTATTTAAAGTGCACTGGACGTAAAATGACGCGTTTCCCCGCATCCTCAGACTAGGTCACATACGACAAATACCCTCATTACTCAAAATTGAGGAGCTCACACACTGGAAACATACTTGGTTCATTGGGAATCTATAGCCTCAATGGGGTATGCAGAGATGTCTCAATCCGTCACCAACGCAAACAATACGAACTCAACGACAAATGTCACAGCGCAATCATAGATCAGAGAGCTAACTCTTGTCTATGGACGACTGAGCAGACTAGTACGACACGAACTACACCACACTAGCCTCTCTTAATCAAGCTCTCAAGATATGAAGTACACACAGTCACTCATCTATCTACTGTCTAGATCCTATAATCTATGCTACCTTATGTTTTGAACAATAAGATAGCGAGAATAGCGTATGTCAGAATATAAGTAATACACACCATCATGTTAACAAGACATGTGAATAGACAAATCATTACTCATACAAAACAAGAGAGACTCACAGCACAAGAGCGAGGAGAAACATTAGCACGTTCACACAATAACCACACAAAATAGACTTCGATAGAATCACTCGTAGAATGAGATACACACACAAACATATTCTTAGCAACAGACAACACATCATGATACAGCTAAACAGTGTCTAGCTATACGCAGACAGTCTGAGATAAAAGCAGCAGACACAGATCATGTACCTGCATACTAGATATTACACTCCGTGAGTGATCTACAGACTCACTCTCTCCACACCCCCTTCTCGAGTCAACATCAATAGCTTCATACGTTTTGATCAGATAGAATGATGATTGCGAGATGGGGGGATGTTGTTGTCTAAAGTTTTAGTAGAGTTGTGGTGTTTGGTATCTGGCATGATTCTCTGTGGTCTCAATCTATATAAGCTCTCGCTAAGAGAGAGCTGAGATGAGCTCCTATCTATCATCTGCTCTATCTATCTGAGCCTCCATACTATCTATGAAGGCGTAGCGACGATCTGGCGTCAATGTGATCCGAGCATACAACAAGTATGCAATGAGAGCTCTTCTGATCTACAAAGATCGGCACTATACAGTCTCATTAGCATGGATCAACACTATAATATATCGATCAGGTCGACTTAGCTCGAATAGAACAGTAGGAACAGAAGGTTCTAGTGCGGAATGTTTTAGCACGCGTTGACTGTGACTCAAAGTCATACAGTTGCTTATATCGTAAATTTCACTAACTCTCGCTCCAGTGTGCTATGTACGAGACGGAGTCGTTGCCTTCTTTGCTCTCATAAACACGCGAGGCAGTACAAGTATGCATGCACGCGTACGATAAAAGCTAGTCTGCAGTAGACATCGAGCATGCGTGCTCACTGTTTGTATGAAATTATAGGGTTTGTATGCCAAACGGAGCATTAATGATGACAGCACACACACACTAATGTGGGGGGGGGAGGATTAGGGGTGGGTGGTGTGCAATCACATATATTGCTATCTGTACGTAGGAGTAACGCCGATCATGGCTACAGAATTGACGCAAAGGTCTTGTTCTCTAGTTTGCGTAGGTGAGAAAGAATATGGTCTCTTCTGACACGAGCTGAGTCAGAGACGTCGTACGAGTAAATGCGTTTGGTCATGTGAGCGCGGAAGGTATGTGAGGTGCGCTTTTACACGACTGCCAGGGTCTCCTTGTTAAAACCTGAGCAGTGCAATTGCTGTTCGTATAGCGCCCCTACATTGTCATCTTAACTCGACTATTACAAGTAGTAATAGTACTACTGATATGAGAGCGTTAAATATCTGGCATGATTTATTTTCCTAGCGTGACTCAGCTTTCATTAGCGGCTGTTAAGTACCATAGTGGCTCTGGAGATCCGTACCCTGCTGCGAGGCTTGAACAACTCTAGATGCGATAACTCTCGTCAGAGAGAAGTCGCATTGCGCTGCCATCTTGCTCTCTCTGAATTTTCTAGATACAGGACAATGCTGCGACTAATAGAATCATACTATAAGCTCTTTTCGCAGCACTCGTACACCTTCGAGCTCACTTGGTCAGTGCGAGGGCGTCGATGAGCAGCGCGTCGGAACTTAGACGCCTAAGCAAACAATCCGGTGCGCATACTATCACTTGATCTAGTGCGATACAAAATGCTAGCGGTTTCTGCTGCATAGCGATGTCTCATTTCAGTCATCTTCTAATATTAATTGAGTAGCTTAACAGTCTTGTCACTCAATGGGTCATCGTTCTGCAATTGTGTGAGATGGGCTTTAGGGTTGGCGTGCTGTGGCGACACCTCACAGTCCATCACGCATACAGTCCTCATTATACAACTAATCAACACAACTGTTGTTTTTCTCTAACAGACATCTTTCGCGTTCTCACAATTGAGCTCAAGAAGTAGCACGTCGATTGTGTTCAGTGGTTTTCTGACAACGATATTTTCTCTGGCGCGCACACTCGCGCTGTGAAATCGAGCACTAGAGGGCTCAGCGATCTAGTTCTGTCAAAAAATGTGGTTTTTTCTAACTGTCATTTTAGTTGTTCACAAATGTTAGACGTGATCGCTACAGGGCAGTGATGGTGCATGGTGTCAAACAGACAGGGGACATTAGTCACCTCATGACACTATGCAACGGACACAATATTAGGAGCAAAGAGAGACTTGTATTGTACAAAGCAAGACTCCTCCTACTACATCTCTCAGCAATACACTTGTAGATTCGAGCAGTCGCACGCGCACTATCCCCTCTCACATCTACCAGTAGCAACAGGAGGAGCAGCACATGCAACATCGTGCGGATCCCCATCACTATATCAATAACAAATGTCTGTCTCACTGTGGCGGTAGACACTTAACTAACAGAAAACTTGCCATGCCCACCACATACCATGCCTATGTAACACAAAACTAATCCTACTGAGATGTTAAGGGAGGCGGGCGGTACCAGCCTCGCTAGTACTGACACAACAAGACGTGGTTTATCTTCATGAGGACCTGGGATCTCAGTGCGTGAGCCACGGACCGCACTGCACAACCATCACAACACAGATTCTCTTCCGCAGCGATGTCGACAGTAAAATGTCTAAAAAGTAACACATCAGAAAGAATTAGAGGCACCTCACTAGCGGTGTCAACCGAGCGTCTATACACTCTACTACTCTCACACAGGGCGAGAACGCGCTCAATTGCGGTCCGCAGGCTGCATGGGCCACAGCGAGTGGCCACAAGCACGCTTAGAGTCACGTGTGTGAGCGTGGTGAAAAGAGAGGAGAGGCGCTGATAGTACATTCTACACCATACAGGCGACACATCATCCACATGGCCAGTCATGGATTCGGTGTGTGACTTATGAAAGTCTGTTTTTTGTTGATGAAGAGGGAGGGGACCCACAAGGTAGCAACTAGTATGATGTACACGTGAGTAGGTCTTAGTGTGAAGAAGGGGGGAGCAAGCGCTGGTAAATGTCGTAGCGACGTGCACACCACGGTGTGACAACTCCGGACCGCGCGACAGCGTCACAGGTGGACGCTGCGTGGATTAGTGATCACACCTCGACTAAGCTTCGCATTGCCCTGGGATCTCGAGCAGCAATGCAAGGCGATGTAAGCGATAGCTGCCCTTGAAGCATGGCCTCAGCGCGTGAGGTACAGAGTTTAGGTCCGCCTCAATGCACAAGCGATAGCGAGCGTGTGTGGCTAGTACGACAGTTTAGTGTGAAGAGTGCTACTAGTCTGCTTTCTAGCAGATTAGGAGCTGAATAAGAGGAGAGAGGGTCAGACTTTCTCATCTTGCTGGACCAAAGGAGATCTGTCGGGAGTGGCAGACTGATATAGAGTTAGAGGTCTCTAACAAGGCGCTCCGCGCGCTGGCGAGACTCAAAAATCTCAAATTCTTGAGTGGCGAGTAAAAGATTGTGGATCGCGGCCCACGCGAGTCTAGGCAATTGATGTTGGGTGGGTGTGGGGGGGGTGTGCGATCTGCAGCATTGTGATGCGGCAAGGGGAGAGTGCGTGAGCACCCTTCGCATAAGAGTGATAGCTTGGATTTGGTCTGAGATGGAGGTGAAAGGAATGAGAACAGGAGTGTGGGCCCTATCTCGACATTGAGCGCGCACGAACAACAATCACAATCCAAGTAAGTTCAGTAGGAACAACACCTAGTATCTTCATCATGACTAATGAATTGATACATCATAATGGGACTATTAGGACATGATATTCTTATATCTGAACTTCTGAGTAATCTACCTAGTAAGGAGAAGAACCCAAATAGAGACGGACACAATCTCACAACAAAACTCAAATCTGAATCTCTCTATATATATCACACACACACACAATCTCACTATCTCACTCACGTATGTTGTAAAATGAAATAGGTATTAAGGTATGGTAACACGGAGTCTTGAATCTGTATGAACATACGCTTTTTAGATCCGTCTCCTGGGACCGACAGGACGGACTCAAGACGAATCTAAACAATTACAGAGAGATTACTCACTGCCGGCAATGAGGAAGACGCCGCTGCGTTCACCATGAGAGGATCACCGCTGGGCGTGTTTGCCCTGTGCCTGTCCGGGTTCTATCTTGCGGATTGCTTCACAAAGAATTGCATGTCATTTCTTTGAAAGACGACCTGAAAGGCGCCGAGGGCAGACACGCAGCGGTGATCTCTCATGGCCCGCAGTGATAAAGTCACTGGTAATTGTTGAGATGTGTCTCTGGGTCCGTCCTGTCGGTTCCCCGAGACGCATCTAAATGCGTCAAAAGACTAGGAAATAATGAGGGCGTGCAGGGGGCGGGGCTATGACAGTGAATGGGTGGTGCCTGGGAAGGGGTGTGTTTGGGGCGGGACATGGAAAGGGGGCCCAGGCACTTTGGCTGTATAGGGCCCCAAAATTTCTATTGGCAGCCCTGTGTCTGCATTAGGCGGGGGATGGGGCTTTTAGACACTGACTGAGGACAACATACAGAGCTGCTGTGTATCCATAGCTGAAAAAGGAATAATCAGAGTGAAATCGTGATTACATTTAGGGTCTGTTCACATGGCGCCGTTGACTCCGTGTTACATACGCTTTTGGATATGTGTCTGTCAGTCCCCAAATGGACCCAAGCACTTTATCTAATAAACAGCAGTGTGATTATACATTGCAGTTTATTAGAAACACGCCTCGGTGTTCAGACGAGTGATCTCTGATGTGCGTCTCACTGTGTCTTTCGAATCTGATCCATGAAGTGACATATCAATTCTTGGTCCAAAACACGCTGCAGGAGCCCGGCAGCGAACGGGAGGTCGGCGCCAAAATCCGCAGCGAACCGGAGGTCGGTGCCAAAATCCGCAGAGAAACAGAGGTCGGCGCCAAAATCCGCAGCGAACCGGAGGTCGGCGCCAAAATCTGCAGCGGAACGGAGTTTAGAAACGGAGTTTAGCGCCAAAATCCGCAGCGGAACGGAGTTCGGCGCCAAAATCCGCAGCGAAACGGAGTTTAGCCCCCATATCCGCAGCGGAACGGAGTGCGGCGCCAAAATCCGCAGTGGAACGGAGTTTAGAAATGGAGTTTAGCTCCAAAATCCGCAGCGGAACGGAGTTTAGAAATGGAGTTTAGCGGCAAAATCCGCAGCGAACCAGAGTTCAGCGCCAAAATCCACAGCGAAACAGAGTTCGGCGGCAAATTCCGCAGCGGAACTGACTTCAGAAACGGACTTTAGCGCCAAACTCCGCAGCGGAACGGAGTTTAGAAATGATGTCCGGCACCAAAATCCGCGGCGGAACGGAGTTCGGCGCCAAAATCCGCAGCGAAACGGAGTTCGGCGCCAAAATCCGCAGCGGAACGGAGTTCGGCGCCAAAATCCGCAGCGGAACGGAGTTCGGCGCCAAAATCCGCAGCGAAACGGAGTTCGGCGCCAAAATCCGCAGCGGAACGGAGTCCGGCGCCAAAATCCGCAGCGGAATGGAGTTTAGAAACAGAGTTTAGTGCCAAAATCCGCAGCGGAACGGAGTTCGGCGCCAAAATCCGCAGCGGAATGGAGTTTAGTGCCAAAATCCGCAGCGGAACGGAGTTTAGAAACGGAGTTTAGCGCCAAAATCCGCAGCGGAACTGAGTTCAGCTCCAAAATCCGTAAAGAATCAAATTTTCAGCATCAGAAGCAAGAGAACTGTATTAGCACCAAAATCTATAAAGAAAAGGATTTTAGCGCCAAAATCTGTAAAAAAAAGGATTTTATGGCAAAAATCCGTTAAAAAAAAAACAAATGATTCTTGCGCCAAAATCTATTATAAAAAAGCATTTTTAACGTCAGAAGCGAGAGGACTAAAATTAGCAGAAAAATCTTGAATTGTGCAAAAATCGTTAGCGACAAAAGCACATTCACTTTATTAGGAACGAGGACACGTCGGACACTTGTCTGCTTCTTCTCTGGCAGCCTTGCTGAGCAGACTTTCAGTAGCTGCCCCTCTGGGCTCCACAATCATGGTTCCCTGCTCCCTGCAGACAATAGAGCAGAGCTGAGCTCACAGCAGGGGGGGGGTGGTGGTTTGAGGATTCTCACTGAAGCTAATGAGACTGGAGTCATCTGAAGTCTCTTACCTACAGTGTTTACTTTATGGCAGCTTCCTGAGTGTTGTGCAATTCACAGAGCACAGGGCTCGCTCTGAAGGGGGCATGGCTGCTTACGGTTTCATACCCTTCTCAATCATCTTTCTTCCACTGCTCCACTACTCGGCTGTTTGAGTTTCCATCTTCTCTGGTCTTGATTTCTGTGCATGGACCTGGAAGTTCAGGATGAACAGGGCCATTGGTTTTTTACTGATAGAAAAGCATAGCAGAGCAATGCTACATCAACAGCTACAATCTCACATATTGGTCTTTGATATTTCCAGCACACATAGGGTTGATGAGATGTGTGAGATATGCTGCTGCCTGGCTTCCATTGTATTCTGTCTTAAGAATCAATCGTCTGTCTTGTCTTATTGATTAGTCAGATACATTATGACGTCTTCTGACTAAAAATCGTTGCTATTGACTTGACTGAAATGTTTTTCAGTCTGCAATGAAAGTTTCCTCTCACATCACTGGCCAATTAGCCTCCTTACCTAGCATGAAGCTATGCTTACTGGGTATATATATTGTCATGTGGACTATAAGGTTGGCACTGTGGGCATTTTGATAAGGTAAGGGCACTGAAATGAGGCTGAGACTGTGTTGGAGCGTGAAGGTGGCATTATTATAAGACTGGCACCATGGATGTACAGTGCATCTTGTTTGGTAGGGACTGGATTTAAGATGGTTTTATTGGCATTACTATGAGAATAGCACTATGGACACTAAAACAAGTATGATACTGTAGGGACTACTCTGACTGTACCATTATGGACATTACTATGATGCAGACATTATAGACAGGAGAATGAGTCTGGCATTGCGAAATCTACTGTCTGCCCTGGGTGCCAGCCTTACAGAGCAACACCTGCACATGGTTTGTGTTCTGTGCATATAATTACTTGTTTTCCTAAACTGTATCATTTACCTACTATGATGTATTCATGTAGTCTTTGGTGATTCCATTATTACAATAGAGGCAATCCACACCACTGCCCATGTTGAAAGTGGGCATGGCACTGAACTCTAAACTTCTTTGACTGCTTCTCTTTATCCTGTCATTGAGTCAAATGAAAAAAAAGATTTGTACTGCTGCTCCTAAGTTTAACTGAAGCTGTAAAAATGAGATACAGTGATTTGCACACATGTCAGGAGGAATTTTGGTCCACTCCTCTTTGCAGATCATCTCTAAATCATTAAGATTGAAGCTGTTGCTTGGCAATTCAGAGCTTCAAATCCCTCCATAAGTTTTCTATGGAATTAAGGTCTGGAGATTGCTAGGCCACTCCATGACCTAAATGTATTTCTTTTTGAGCCACTCCTTTTTTACTTTGGCTGTATGTTTTGAGTTATTGCCTTGCTGGAGGACCCAGCCATGACCCATTTTTAATGTCCTGGCAGAGGGAAGGAGGTTGTCATCTAGGATTTTACGGTACATGGCTCCATCCATTCTCACACTGATGCGGTGAAGCAGTCCTGTGCCCTTAGCAGAGAAACAAACCCAAAACATAATGTTTCCACCTCCTTGCTTGACAGTGGGGACGGTGTTCTTTGGGTCATAGGCAGCATTTCTCTTACTCCAAACACGGCGAGTTGAGTTAATGCCAAAGAGCTCAATTTTTGTCTCATCTGACGACAGCACTTTCTCCCAATCACTCACAGAATCATCCAGGTGTTCATTGGCAAACTTCAGACGGGCCTGCACATGCGCCTTCTTGAGCAGTGGGACCTTGCGGGCACTGCAGGATTTTAAACCATTATGGCGTAATGTGTTACCAATGGTTTTCTTGGTGACTGAGGTCCCAGGTTCCTTGAGATCATTAACAAGTTCCCCTGTGTAGTTTCAGGCTGATCTCTCACCTTCCTCATGACCAAGGATACCCCACGAGATGAGATTTTTCATGGTGCCCCAGATCGATGTTGATTGACAGTCATTTTGTATTTCTTTCATTTTCTTACTATTGCACCAACAGTTTTCTCCTTCTCACCCAGTGTCTTACTTACGGTTTTGTAGCCCATTCCAGCTTTGAGCCGGTCTATGATCTTGTCCCTGACTTCCTTAGAAAGCTCTTTCATCTTGGCCGTGTTGTAGAGGTTAGACTGATTAATTGATGCTGTGGACAGGAGTCTTTTTATAAAAGGTGACTATTCAAGACAGCTGTCTTTAATACAGGTAATGAGTTGATTAGGAGTGTCTAACTGGTCTGTAGGAGCCAGAACTCTTAATGGTTGGTAGGGGATCAAATACTTATTTCTCTCAGCAAAATGCAAATAAATTTATATAATTTATACAATGTGATTTTCTGGATTTTATTTTGGATATTCTATCTCTCAATGTTAAAATTAACCTACCCTAAAAATTATAGACTGTTCATGTCTTTGTCAGTGGGCAAACTTACACAATCAGCAAGGGATCAAATAATTATTTTCTTCACTATATATAGATGGTATATAAGTAAGAAACTGCCATAGACTGAACCACATATGCAGTAAAATCATCTGAACTATAAGCATTGATATTCTTTCTGTATCTAACCCATATCTTCCACTGAGAGATAGAAATCACTTACACAGGAAGCATCACGGCAAAGACAAGATGTACCAAAGAATGCTGGCTGCCAGTTCTGAGAGCCCTTTATTCCACTTAATCTCCATAAGAACCCTTCTGTGACTGTCACATGTCCTTGCACTGTGCGCACAGTCTTTCTAGCTACATGATAACTTATTTGTGTTGAACAGAGTGTCAAGCATCTCATTCGGAACAAGAAAATAGTTACTGAAGGGTCCGCATTCTCTTCCACAGAAACTACAAAGTGAAGAATAAAAAAATAATGTACGCAATCATTCTGTATGTCATGTTATCGCCAAGGGTGTATGGAGCTGGTACCAGCCAGCCTCAGAGACAACTATGATCCCAGCCATTTAACTGCTTAGATGCTTTGATACATGTGACCAGACAATATAGGACATAAGGGGTGATTCGCCCCTTCTGCCACTCAATCACAGGTTGCTATTCAGTTACCATAACAGTCAGGGGACTAAAGAAAGTCCTCAGACTTGCCATGACTGGGATTCTATTGCACCCTGCCATCAGTATATAATACAAGTGATCAGATGTGCTAGTCCCCTCACGGCACTAAAAGTTATAACAAAAACTGTTTTAAAATGTAAAAACTGTATATAATTGCATAAAAGTCAATAATCCTGTTTTAATCTTATCCAATTGCAGTTTTGGGTCATCCCTCCTTCCAGAAAAAATAAAGTAAAAGTAATTAAAAAGCCACATCTTCTCCAAATTGGTGTTCATAAAAACTATATTTCAGCTCCCCAAAAAGAGGCCATCACACAGCAACAATGATGGAAAAGAAAAAAGTTATTGCTCTAAGAAAATGGTGATGGAAAATGTTTTTTTTATTAACAAAAAGTGTTTTTTTAAAGCAGTAAAACTTGATGAAAATTATGAAACTTTAGTATCATCAGAATCACACCAGCCTGCAGAACACTTCATTTTTTTCATGCGATGAACTCAACGTGCGACATGTATGAAGATCGGTGTGTCGAAGTGGCCGTTTTCGAGTTTTTTAGCATGAAAACTGCGCCTGATGTATGGCCACGCCCGAAGTGCGCTCATAAATGCGGTGTAAAGTTCCCTGCGCCTCGCTTGCGTGTGAGGCGCATTGCGGAACTTAGGCGCATAAGTAATGCGCCTAACATGTATTACGTTTCTAGACAGGCTGGAAATCCGAGATAAATCATTAAGCATGTCAGTGAATAGAAAGCCTGCTTGGAGGACCACAGGTCCCAGCAATACCTGTGCTGTGCTGGCTCTTGCTGTATGTAATAAATAGAATAAAAGGTGATAGCAGCAAAAATACATCACAAATTGTTGGTATTAAAAATGAAAAAAATTAACATCAGTACAACATCAGTGGCTTATTTAATGTAAAATTAATTTACTTTTCTCTGAATTTTTAACACATTTTATCGCTGTTATTTCTTTCTTTGGAGATATTATATATATTTCCATTATTTTTAAATGATCCACTTTTCAATACATTGAAATCTTTTTTAGACAACTTGGATATTTATCTTTATGAATTAATTAATTTTATTGCCAAATCATTTTTATTCTTGTACTGTTGTAACTGTAGACCTCGAGGACATTTTGCCCCATTAAAAGTTCTAGCTCCACTTCGCCTCCGGTTAAGGTAGACAACATTGAACTATGTCTGCCTGTTGGAGCTGTAATACGCCTCACTTTGCCGACCAGCATTCCTACATGCGTCGGTGTTTTTGAATCTGGTGTGTCCCGCCCCAGAACGCCCACAGCACGCCCAAATAACGCCCCATCATGTTAGGCGCATTACAAAGTGGCGAAGCTTGCGCCTAACATCGCATTTGAGCGCCTGACAGCGGAGTCGGCACAGTGAGGTGCAGTATACGCCTGAAAACAGGCGGAAAGCCCAATCATACATGTCGCCCTATGTTTTTTTCCAATGGTGCCCAACAAATTTTTTTTTGTTCTGCAATACATTATGTGGGCTTTGTATAGCTCCATCAAAAAATCAACTCATTCCATAAGAAACAAGCCCTTATGCAGCTATGTCACATAAAAAACAAAGTAATGGCTCTTAAAGATGGGGAGAAAAAAAATCCGCAGCTACTTGAAGGGTTAATCTTCTAGTCATGGTAACTCCACTCCACTTCTAAAAGAAGAGCCAGAGGAAGTAGAATAACACATTGTCGGGGTCGTGAAGCGACAATACCCGGGTCAGTCAGTCACTCCCAATCAATAGCGTGTGCACAGCGCCAAGAAACCGATAAAAGTTCCGTTTAAAAACCCCACTCATGCTCTCACCCTGGCCAATCACATTTCCCGGGGGTTTTATTCACGCCAAGTATTTAACAGAAAAGGGAAGAGGGCATGGTTTATTATTGCAACAAATCAACATCTTCTGCTTCCACTTCTTATTGGTCAGATTAACCACAGTATTAACGTCATCCGGGGGGTTTTCCAGTAAGTCACTTTTCCTTAAGTTATCTGATTTCCATAAATATTGACGTCATCGGGGTGGGGGTACACGGGATGTCGGCGCCATCTTAGTTTGCTAGTTACTTATAGCGGGGCATTTAGTAGAAAGGGAAAAAATTGAATTTGAAGCAATATAAAATATAAAAAAAAAAAAGTAAACACTCATACTTGACAATCCCCCCTAAATACTAATTTTTTTCCTAATTTTGTGTAACCCCTGATCTTTTCCAATTTGCTTCTTTTCCTCTTCCCTCTTGGGTACAACCTACCTTGCGTAGCCCCCCCTTTTAAAAGGCTTTCCAAAAGGGAAAAATCAACCCCACTACCCAAAATTTAACCCTTGTATTCGGGGGTGGATCGCGGGTCATCAACATCATCATTTTTTCATACGATAGGGGTCCTGCCATAGGGGATCCAAATTTCGTGTGGTTACAATTATTCCCCTTTTTTCCCGCCTCAGGGTTTTTTAGTCACATTCTTCTGTACAGGGAAAAAACCAAATTAAGTACATAAACCCAGAGAAACACATCCTATACAATCCCTATTTGGGTCAACATTTCCTCCATCAGGTCCATGAGGTAAACCCTCCCCCCAAGATTATTTACCCCAGAGTGTTTCTTAGTTCTACTGATAAGTCAAAAATTTGGGAATGGCTACTGTGGCTTTTCCTTAAAAACCAGTTATCGGGGAAATTGTACAGCTTTTTCTTCTCCTATCAGGGCACAGACACCTCCCTTTTCTGCTATATCAGTCAACGCCAATGGGTTTCTACAGGTCATTCGGTGTTTGGGGCCTAACCTTAAACAATCCCAAGGAAAGCCCTACTAAGTTTACAACCCTTTTTGATTGTAGTAAGGTAATGATCCATTTAAACTTCTTTTTTAGGGGGCCAAGAAAATCGATTCCCAACCTGCAATACCTGATCTCGGGCCTTTAAATTCATCTGGACCCCCCCTTGGGACTCCTATGGCATCTATATAAATTGCAGAACAAAATTTCCCCGGGGGTCTTTACTTCCCCCCTACTTCTGTTTAGATCCGACATTCCCCATCCCCCGGGGGTTCCCAAGGGAGTATTCTAAAGGGCTTTAGCAATTTTTTGGGGTCATATCCGTCCAACGGGGGTTTAATTTCCCCGAATTTTATCATCCCCCCACAAAACCAATAAATCGATAACTCTTTGTGGTTTTGAAAAGGGGCTTAATTATTTTTTACCCTTGAACAGAAGCCCTTAGTGAAATTACCCAAAGGTCTCCCCCAAGTGGTTAAAAATAGAAACAAGTGAATTACCACGTAACTTAATTTTCCCCGGGGGGGTTTTGACTTGGGGTAGGAGTTACCAGAGGGGGGTAGTCGGGGGCTTCATTCCCTTTGTGATCTTTCAGCATTTTAATAGACATTTTTCATTTCTCTCTAAAATGTGGAATGGCACTTTTCCCATTCCCCGGGCTGCAGCACACGCTATAAACCTCTAGTAGTTGTATGATCTCCATTTAATCAAACCCACCAAACCAAAGATTTTTCCTAGGGGTTGGGCTGGTTCTCAACCCCAGACATCCCCCCCATTTCAAATTAGGATAGGTTTTACTCCTTTATACTTTTTAAAAGGGGTTAAGGGCTTGGATTTGAAGGGGTAATGGGTTGGGGTTTGGGAATTTGCGGGGGGCTTATTTTTTTATGCTTGAACACTATTTTGTCCGCGGGGGGGTTGCATATTTATAATACTATAATAGACCCCAAGAGCAAACTCTAAAAAAAATCGTTTGGTTGGGCATTTTCTAAATTTAAAAAATTTAGAGGCTACATCCTTTGGCCCTATCGTTACTCCGGGGAAAAGGGCCCCTCCCTTTGGGTGAGAGCATTCAGTCTTAAGGGATTTCCCATTTTTATCCTTACTGCATGGCTTTTTTGATTTGTATCCGTAATCTTTCCCCCTTTATTCCAGGCTGAAACTGCCCGGGAGGAACAGTATCTTCCCCGGGCCAAGTAACACAAAGAAGTATTGGGACCATCTGGCTAACCCGACCACAAAACCACATGGCCACAGTACAATATCAATTCCAAGTTTCACAGGTTTATAAATTTTACCCAGAAACAGTGGGTCTGTTTTCCCCCAACAACCGTCGAGTAGTAATATGGAAAGGATATAGAACTTCATGATCCTGGGATCTCTCTGCAGTGGGAGGGCGGGAATCCAGGTTTTTTTTTTTTTCCAATTTAACAGCTTTTGGGTAGTCAGTAGGACTTGAAAAGGGGACCTTCAAATCGGGGTCAAGACAGTTTTTTCCTGAAGGCTTCTCACATACACCTTATCGCCGGGTGCAAAAGCTTTGACCATTTCACCAAGGATTCGGAAGGGGGAAGAAAAAAACATAAAAGGGGTTTTTAGTCAATTTCTTTAGCAATTTCTACAACAAATTTTACCACTTTATCATGGATTCTGATAGCTCCGGGTTTTTGATCTTTTCTATCTTTGGGGGGTGCCCCAAAAAGGATTTAATTGGGTTAACCCTTTTTAGCCTGTGGGTATGCTGACATGATACAATCAAGGGGGCACAATTCTCCCTTCTAATGGTTTTTCCCTGACTCTTTTTTAGAAATTTGTTCTTCAGTGCCCATTCATCCTCTCCACCTTCCCTGACTTTGGGGATGATATGGGTATGTAATCCACCCAGCTCCTAACACCCCCAAATTCTATAAATCGGGCTGTAAATGCGGGACCCGATCACTTCCACAATTTGGGGTATTCCAAACTACAGACAACCTCTTGATCAATTTTTAGCGTACCTAGCTTCAGTTGGTGACGGGTATCCTCTCCATCCGAAAACAGTCACTCCACTAGGCATATTAAAAATTTGCCTAAATTAGGAAGTTGTTTGGGGGTCCACTTGTACCCTTTTGGGAAGGGGGAAAACGGTTTGGGCCAAGTGTTGGGGTGGCACCTTCTCTTTTTTGGGCCCGGATTGAAAGTTTTGCAAATTTTGACAAGCTCTGTTTAGGCTTGATTGTTTTAAAACATTTAAGGCCTTAAAGGCTTTGTTTTTTCCCTTGATGATGCCATTGCCCATTTGCAACGGCGGGGTACTTTTTTTTTGGGACAAAGAGTCCATCTTTTTTCCCAGTTTCCTTTCTCCATTTTGGGCCCCTTGATCCCTTCTTTTCCTTTCTTCCGGGTGTGTGAACTTGTTCTCCCTTAATTTTTCAGGACTTTTTACCCAGCCCAAGTTGCTCGGAGCCTTCTGTCCTCAGTAAATCTTTTTGAATTGCTTCTTCTGGGCTCTTAGTCCCCATATAGCATTGCTTCGGTTCCTTTCCACCTACCTAAAACCATTCCCCAAGACAGCCTTTTTGGCTTTTTGATCTGCCAATTGATTTCCTCGGGCGCCTTAAGTTTACTTTTTCCATGCACTTGACCTTGAAAATTCGACTCTTTGGCTTCAGGATGGATTTCATGAGGCTCTGAATGCGTTCCGCATGCTTCACCGGGTTCCTGCTGCAGTGATGAATCCTCTATTCTTCCAAAAAATCCCAAAGGCATGGGGATGCTGTAGCATACTTGAGTCTTCTTTATGTTGGCTCTTTAAACCAGCGCCTTCACAGGGCCCCTGTAAAGGCTATTACTCTGCTTCTTGGGCAGACATTTGGGCAGGAATCTTCAGCCACAGGGACTTTTGTTTTAGGGTGACTGCATATCCTGGTGAAACCTACCGGCGTGGTCACAAAACTGGAGCCATCCGTCCATAGTTCAAGGTCTCAACTTGAGTTTTAGTCTCTTTCACATTGAGGGGGAGAAGTTTTTAGATTTAAGGGGGGCAAGGGATCGGGGGGAAAGTGTTTTTTAGGTTTTCAGGTCCTCCTCGCATACTCCCCCCCCAATGTGGAGTAGGGTGGCAGGGTTAATTTTACAGTTCTGGAAAGGATATTTTAAAACAACATCAAGGGAAAACTGAAGTCATACTGAAATGGGGGTTGAGGAACAGTTTATAAAATGATTTTGTGGTCAATTTGGCAACATTGGGAACACACAATCAACACTTTTTTGGTCTGGGTCCCCCCTTGAACCAATCATCACATTTTCTTTTCGTTTTTCTTCCCTCTTTTTTTCTCCTTTACCAGGCTTTTATGGAACCCTTTGCAATAAAAACAGCTTTCCTTTAGTGGTAGATCACATTTCAGGGCCCGACAGAGTTAATCTTGTCCTTTAATGTTTTTGTAAAACCCATCCATGAATGCACAGGCAAAAAAGAGGGATGGGGCTTGTTTTTAGCTGAGAATCCCCAACTCAAATTTTTGTGTGATACAAGCGCATATTTTTTCCCCAATTCATCTTCTTCTTTTGGACACTTGCATTGACACAGCTTGGCTGGAGCATTCCTGGCCCCCCTTCAACTGCTCACATAAGGTCACCCTGAGTCCCAAGAATTTGTGAGGTCAGCGAGCATCATCCGATGTGCCTTTATATAGGGAGATAGCTACTGTGCCTTTAAATTTTTAAATATGGCCATTAGATCCGCCAGGTTGTGCATAGTCTTCTGATTTGCACCAGCTTCTATAAAAAGGCATAGGGTGCTTTTCTGGGGGGCTGGGTTTCCCCAGATTTTGAAACCTGGGTTTGGGGGGAAACTTACATACCTGAGGGTTTCATCCCTTTTTTGGGGGGGTTGGTGCAGGGCCCAATGGCTGTGGGGTAAAGGATTATTTTTAACCGTTTTATTACATATCAAAGGAATCAACTCAGATATTTTAGCTGGGAAAATAGGGGGTTTTGGGGGGGGCTGATATCGGGTATGCTTGGGTCCATCCTTAGTTGGGTCCTTCACACATCAGGGGAACTGAGAACTTGCCACGACTTCATTTCACAAGTGTGGTGGGGTTGTGTTGCAAGTATTGTTGCACAGTCGGCCCACCTTCTAACATCATCATAGGGGACCCCAAAAATGCCGAAAAATTAGTGGCAAAAGCTGTTGATCTGTCTGGCATGCATTCCTGCTCACTTGGATGCATCACTAAGGGGACATCTTCAGGGGGTTTCTGTAAAATTGGCCTACACAGGATCGGATAGAGCAGGGAAGGGGACCAGGGCCTGACAGCTATATCCCCTACTTCCACTTTTGGGTTACCTTGGGCTACTAAGGTTTTTCTGTCCCGCTTTTTCGGGGGGCCCCAAGTTCTAACATCCTCGGGGGAAATCCCCCCCTAGGCCAAGTCTGAGTTTGCACATTTACCATGGCCCCCACATTAAGCGTACCAAATCTCCATAACCCACACTGGAATGACGCCCCCCTGACATGTAGTGTCATTTTCTGAAACACCCCCGTCCATTGTTCTGTAATAAAGGAAACCCCCCACTCGGAACCGGCGGGGCATATGAGACCGAGGGATGGACCGGGGCCCCTTTTAGGGGGACCATGTGGCAATCGAGAGGGTAAGTAGATAAAGGAGGGCCGGGACTGACATCAGACGGGGAGCAGTTGGGCTTTCCCCTGTGTACACTGGGAATAAAGAACAACCGGAGGAGGTGCTTTTGCCTCCCGGTGCTGGGGCCATCGGGAAATTGGGCCCCGTGGAATATATCCAAAGTCGTTATTACCGAACAAGGTGTGTTTTGGGTCCGTTTTGGAACCAAAGAAGGCGCCAAAAGGGGGCACCAAGATGCCGCCAGAGGGTGCACCAAGATGGCCGCCAAAGGGTGCACCAAATGGCCCCAAAGGGTTTTACCAAGATGGCGCCAGAGGGGCACCAAGAGGGGCCCCAAGGAAGTTTTGGGTTTCCCCACTTCCGTCCGCACCCAAAATGGTCCAACAAAGCGGGGCAGGACAACGCAGATGAGGGGGTGTGCCCCCCAACGAGGGGAGTTTCACGGAAACCGGGTTTTGCAACCCACACTGGGGCAGTCCAACCCCCTTTCCGTCCATTTCCAGCCCATCATAGGGGGTGGGGGGCATCAACATTTTCAGTTCATTTTATTTTTGGGACATCAATTTTACATAACCAAACAGCTTTCAGCTTTTTCATCTCCTCCCTCTCCCCTTACTTTTCATTTCCTTCACTTTTTCAAACCCTCGGACTCTGAATGAGCCTTCAACTTCGAACAAGCCCTAAACTTCTAGCATGCCTCTTCCTGTTTAAATATATCCTTTCCACAGCGGGCTTCAGTCTGCCCTGACGGCAATCCAGCTAATTTGTACAAGCGACTCACTTCTTTACATATTTCTTTTTTTCTCTCGCTCTAACCAATTCTACTGCCGTCTGGTCCTGCAGGAGGGTCTGTTTTCGTTTTAAAAAGCGCAAGATAATTACTAATTAGAGATACAGCACCAGGGCCTCTCACTAGTGTTAAACTCACAGCTATCACCCAAGACCACCTTTCCCCCCGTTACAGGATCTTGTATTGGGTCCCCCCAACCCCCAAAATGCAGTCCGGAAACCCCACCATTCCGTAAAAAAGTAATTTTCTACCAAGTCCCAAATGAACTTATGGGACCGAAGGGGCCTGTGGACCCGCCCGTTTCCTTTCCCACTGAAGCCTTGTTCCATAATATAATGTTACGGGGACAAACACAATACTTTTTTTTTTTTTTTTTCAAACGACAACTCCCCTTTTTTTCTCACTGTCTTGGCGTCTTTACTTTCCCTTTCTAATTCCCGTCAATCGTATGCATTTCAGTGACCACTGACCAACGTGGGTAATGAGAAATTCTCACATGCTGGGTTTGAGACCACCGGAGGGGAAAAACAAAAGTCCGTACCCCCAACTTCAACTCACTGCCCCCCAAAAAACCAGATTACTAACTGTCCTTCCCCCTTTACAAGGAAGTAAACACATACAAATATAGTGACTTACCGTGATTTAGTGAGGGTTCGCAAACCTCATCAGAAACGACAGAAATTCGTCCCTCCCGGGGGGTAGCAGGCTTTTGGGAACCTCTCGGTGGCCCCCCTTAGACACTTGGACGTCAAATTGTCGGGGTCTTTAAGCACAATACCCGGGCAGTCAGTTTACTCCCAATCAATAATGTGTGCCCAGCGCCAAGAAAAGACACAATACAAATTTTTCCCTTTCAAACCCAGCTCACACTCCCCCCTGGGCCAAAACACTTCCGGGTTTTTCACTGCACAATATTTTTAAAAGGGAAAGGAAGAGGGCATGGTTTATTATTGCAACAAATCAGACATCTTCTGCTGTCCACTTCTTATTGGTCAGATTAACCACAGTATTAACGTCATCTCGGGTGGTTTCCAGTAAGTCATCTTTTCCTGTAAGTTATCTGATTTCCAGTAAATATTGACGTCATCTGGGTGCGGTACACAGGATGTCGGCGCCATCTTAGTTTGCATAGTTACTTATAGCTGGCAGTTTAGTAGCAAGGAAAAAATTAGAATTTGAAGCATATAAAAGTATAAAAGCATAAAAAGATACAACACTCATATATATGTATATCAGACTTGACAACATTACTTCAGGATCAGACTATACAGGGTTTATCTATAGTCTATCACCATGGAGATACACAGATCCGCATAGCAGCTGTATACACAAGACGGTGGGAGATTTTTCTTCAAGACTATTTGCAAAGTTGGTTAATTTTTACTTAACTAATGGATTTCTTTTTGCCGCACGGATCGGTATCGTAATGCTAGTTAAATTAACCCTTTGGACTTCCTCGCTATTTGCAGGCCTCTGATCTGGGGGTGGTCCGTGGGGTGGGAGGGGATTGACCGGAGATCCTCTTTGTTTTTTTTCCCTTTTTTTCACTCCTTCTTCTTGCTACTGAGTTAGGATTGTGAAGGTGTAACACACATATTGTATCAGTCTTCGAGCCGGCACTTTGTTATGGGACTCATGTGGTCCACATTTACCAAACTTAGAGTCGCCATTTTCTCTTGCTCCTACTTGAATCAGTAGATGGCAATGTTAGGATCCTGCTTTGTTATAACATATCTGACACTGTTAGTATATATGTGTATGGTGTGGAAACCAAACTATACTATATAACATTGCTTACAGCTCAACATGTACATTGCTGATCTGTTCTTTAATGTTGATCTCGAGCCTGATTGCAATTGATTGCAGCTGTTTATCTTTCAATAAAATCCTCTTTTGAATTTGAAAAAAATAGAGCAATGGAGAAGTAATCGCCAAAATGTTCAGAGGTGAATATATTCTTTTAGAACTCTTCTAACTAATAGGATTCATACAATCTTGTAATATATAAGAATCTGTTTGTGAGTCTGGTGGGTTTGAAAAACATTTTCAATGTCTCTGTTTTGCTGGTGACCACTGACATCAGATATTGTTGGTCTATTGATCCCAAGAGCCCTGCAGTCCATGAGGAATATTAGTCAGAAAAGGCTCCAAGCACGAAGTCCCCATAGTGCCTGAACATCGAGCACATATCTTAATGAACCAGCTATATAGGGGGGCACAGACAGTTTAGTCTTATGTGTTTTCCAGGCAGAAAGTGTCTTGTTCCTTGGTAATTAAAAGTACACATAAGGTCAGCTTCCTCACATCAACCTGTTTTCCCATGATTCATAACCTGGACTTTAAAGGGCTCAACCCATTAGGAAAGTCTCTTTCATATATCCTGTTAGGTTATGTGGATGTCAAAGAGGGGCAGAGGTCTCCTCATAAAGCCACAAAAGAGCAACTTATGTCATCTGGAGAACATGATATTACGATACTGTCACCACATATGGGGATGGGTACCGTGTAGCACTTTAATTTCTCCTGGCTGGCTGCAGTAATTTGTTTTTGTCAGTAACGTTTTCAGCAGCTGGATCAGCTGATCACCAGCAGGTCTGGGTTGGCCAACAAGATGGTTCCTCCAAGACAGAGAATTGACTACCTAGGATCTGGTGACTAGACCTGTTGATCCCCCTGCAAGTGTGTAAGGTCATGTTCACACGGCTTAAAATGGGCCGTATTTTGGTCCGTAATTATGCGCCGAAGTGTGCAAATTACAGGCTGAAAACGGCCCATTCATTACGGTAATCCACAGTTCTCATAGAGAACTATGGATTACGTCTCCTCTCCCTGCTCAGCAAATCCGCCGGGCGGGAAGATAAGTGACATGTGAATTACCAGCGGCGTATACGTGCCGCTAGTAATGATAGTTTATGGGCAGGCGAAGTGCCGGCCCCCCGCTCGCTCCCCCGCTCCCGCCCCGCCCCCATCCACATGGCGTAAATTGCGGGGCGAAATTACGTCCCGCAGTTAAGCTGTGTGAACATAGCCTAAGAGTGCTTTCATGCTGTGTGGTTTTGGTGCATTTCAGGTTCCACTTGCAGAACCGCACAGCACTTAATCTGGTTTTGTTACCACCAAAGTGGTAGTGGTCAGTTACCTAAATTGTTTGGAAAGTTGTTACAATTGAGTAATCAATTACTGTGTTTGAAGTCTTGTGAATTATAATCACAGTAATTGATCACTCACTTGTAACAACTTTCTAAATAGTTTAGATAACTAAAATAAGCTTGCTAATATTAAAGGCAGTGTTATTGCTGTTCAGTACTGCAAGTGAAAAAAACATACCTAAACTACATGGTGTGAAAGCACTCTTACATGCTATAGTGCTCTAATCACCCTATGCAACATTTATCTTTTTGTGCAACTCAAGGAGAAATATTTGCTTGAATTGAATGGCATGAAGTGGCATGGTTTGTCAGTCTTCAACAGTGTATCATTAAAATTGCCCTCTGCTCTGAGCCTTAGAGTATATGCACAGGGTGCATTTTGATGCGATTAAAACTGCATCCAAGAAAACACATGCGATTTCACTGCAAACTGCCACAGTTTTGCAATGGGGTGACTGTCCACACAATTTTATCAAGTGAAACCCATTTATCTTCACCTGTAAAAAAACACAATAAGTAACCACATCACAAAACTGCATTATGTGGTACAAGCATGTTTTTTTGTTTTTTTTAGGAAGAGGTTTTGATGACAACAATAGCAACAGCCATGCCGTGTAAACACACCCATAGGTTATGTTCACAAGGCTTATTTGGACGCTGCTTGGATGCTGATTTTTCAGCGCCCAAAACAGCATCGAAACCATGACTGAAACACGCTTCTTCAGAAGAGGTTTTAGATGCATTTCCCAGCACATTTTTGGATGAGCTTTTCAACACTGTTTTCCCCCATACAAAATTAGTAGCCAGGACGAAAACCACGCCGAAAAATGCATAAAAAGATACGCAGAGAAACATGTCTAAAGATACGCTGAGGTTTTGGTCGAGGTTTTGAAGCTCTCCATTGATTCCTATGGGGATTTTCAGCACTAAAAACGCTTCAAGAATTGACATGACACTTCTTTTTCAGCACCTAAAGCAGCTTCCAAAGAAGAGCCTTAAACGTGCATAGAAACCTCATTGTGTGTGAACTACAACACTGTTTTACATAGGAATCAATGAAAATGAGCTGGGAGCATTTTGGAGGCTTTTTTAATCCTGTTTTGGAGGCATAAAAGCTCCAAAAACTGCTCTGAAAACAGAATCCAAATAAGCCCTGTGAACATACCCTAAGGCTATGTCTACACAGCTAAATTTTTAAATTTTAACATTTCAAAACCAACCGGGAAAAAATCTGTGCTGTGTAGACATAGCCCAAGTGAGATAAACGTATCAATACTGCACCGTGCGAAAGCACCCTTAAGTAACAATAGCCTCAGGATACAATACTTTCAATGCACAATGGTCATTATATCTTGAAACCAGGTTCTACATATAGTGTCACAGACACTGATCTCCGGCATATGTGATGTAATGGAATATTCAGCCGATTGCTGTGAACATTTAGGTACTTTTTACCTCTGCTTTGAAGGTCCCACTTAAAACCTCTGTTGGAAATTTTGTCAGCAATGATAAAAAAAAATGGCAGAGGCTGCCGCACTATTCTTTTTGTAGGTTAAAGTTAAAACGATGGATGCTATAGATCCCATAGTAGTCAATTGGATCCCTCAGGCACTGTTGGTGTCCATTGTAAAACAGGTGTGGTTCCACTTCTGTGACGGAACCTCCAACACAAATGTGAACTGGACTTTACATGTAAAACATCTGTACTAGTGCAGTGAATGTAGCGATTGGCAGTCGAGTAGCGCCGATCTCTAAAGTACAATGCGGTACTTCATGTTTTGTACTGCTCTTTACATGTGCCAGGATGAGTGGCTCCTTTGGACACCTGTTGAGGGCGGCTACATTTTATTCTTTTATGGTGCATTGTGTACAAAGTACATGACCCAATAAGATTTTTCCAACTGCTATATGTAAGGACTTGCTTTATTTGCATTAGTTATCTGCTTTATTTTATTTAGTCTTTATTTTGCATTATGTTGGGTCACATTTTGGGGCTTTGGAACCAATTAGCAATTTTCCATAGAGTTATGATTTTAACATACAATGGTCGCCCTGAAACCAATTGATATTGTATGTTGAGGGACCAGTGTATGTGGTAATATTGCAGTTTTTGCAATACTTTTTCAAAATCATGGCAAAATCACAGTGTTGTGAACACAACCTTGGAAATCGCTTCATAAGCCATGACATCACTGCTCCATTACCGCAACATGTGAGCAGTCGCAATTTAAAAATAAAAATGAGTGTCAGGCCGTGGGCACATTACCCTGTAAATGGAGGCAGAGAAGGGAAAATGTTCAGTTTAATTTTAATAAATCATAAAATGCCAACACTCTCCCTGCTGCTTAATATCCCTCCTGTGACTGCTAATAAATTAATCCACTGCGAGCAGGCGGCTCCGTAATGAGTAGATGGAATATTGCTTTGGGCAATCTGTGGGCACTGTGTGCTTAACCCTCACGCTGTCGGAATCTGTGCAGCACAGAGCTGGTCAGTCCTTGAGGAAGGAAATACTACACTGAGATGTGTTATAGCTATGATTTATCAAAAGCATAATCAGGACACCCTAATTGTCCTCCCTAAAGAAGTCTCCTCTTTGACTGTCCCACTATTTTTGCTGTTTCAGGACTTCAGTATAGTCGTATCCCAGAACCTGGGTGATATACAGCCACTTCTCACTGCACTTCTTGTCATTTAACCACACTTTTAGGTAGATCTCATTTTAGTCCTTTTTTGCTACTTTTATTTTTCTTTCCTTTTTAGGTTTTGCTATTTTATTGTTTCTTGTTCTGTATTACTTCTGTTTTAAATCATCTTTGTTCATGATGCATTTTTCTCTATTTTAGGCATGCTTATAATCAGCAACGCCAAACAAAACTACATTTACCCAATAAAATAAATATTTCTTTATTGAAAGTAAAGTAACACAAATACAAAAATAAACGATAGCGGTGCGAAAAAAGTGCCAAAAGTGCTTCAGGTAAGTATATCCGAAATCAAAATAACTCAATCAAAAAAGAGGATAATAAAAATGGTACACATGATTTAGAGTAATATATTCAAAAAATACAAATGCCCCAACAAGGTAACATAAATAATACATATATAATCAAACCAATGTGTATAAATAACCAATTCAAAATAAAGCCATAATAATGGGATAATACAGACCAAATAGCACGCTGAAAAGACCCAACGCACGTTTCGCAGGAATGCTTCGTCAGGGGTGAATAGGGAGGAGGAAATGGTGCCATATATAGGAGGGAACAGCCAATCAGCAACCAATAAGCAAATTTAAATCAAAAGAATTTCCCAGGTTAAGATGAATGGCAATGATGATAAAACCAGGACAATAAATACTCCATAACAAAACAAAACGAAAATGTCAAAAAAGAGAGAAAAATACAGAAACCACCACAAGCGACCTACAAGAAGTAAAAACGGTTGTTGGAACGTAAATGCATTTCAAAGACTGGAAATTAATAAATAAATAAGTAAATGTGTTTAAAATACAGAAGAAAGTCCTTTTTTGCTACTTTTATTTGTCTTTCCTGTTTAGGTTTTGCTGTTTTATTGTTTCTTGTTCTGTATTACTTCTGGTTTAAATAATCTGTGTTCTTTGATGCATTTTTCTCTATCTTAGGCATGCTTATCATCAGGACAATAGCTCTCGGTGGTGACCAGTTTAATGTTGATGTAAGGGACCGGTCAGAGACACACGAGAAGACGCAGACAGAGTGAGGCCCTGACGCTGGTCCCAACCACTGTCCCTGCCTTTTAGGGGTACCTGACTCCTTAAAAGGTCGGCCCCAACCAGAAGACTGAACACTATACTGAATACGTGGAAACACAGACAAACAAGTACAAAACACAATAAGGGAACATCAGGTAAGCAAGGCTGGCAGCAAGCGGGCAGCGCAGTACCAAATCGAGAGACTGAAGAGAAAAATGCAAGACGAGCCAAATTGGTAACTGTCGGGCAATGCAGTACAAAATCAGGAGGAGAAGAAGAGTCCAAAGCCAAGCAAAGTCAGGTAACCAGAAAATCCAATAAGAGAAAAGCAAACAAAAGATATAGGAAAGACCCAATATAACAGGCACAGGGGACCGGTAAGGGAATCCTTAAATAGGGAACCGGTGAACACAGAGCAGAGGTGATAGGTGGAAAGAACACAAAACCGGATAGGGAAACAAAACTGTCAATCAAAGAGGAACACAGTTTAACTAAAAGGGTGCTAGAGGATTCCCGGCCACGGGCGTTGGCCAGTAATTAATTAACACACAGGGAAGGAAAGACTCGGTTCACACTGGTAACTGAAAATACAAAGTATTATGTTAAAAACCATGGTTTTCGTCGTAACGGCCATGGCCGGCGACCAGAACTCGAAGCTGGGGGTCTGTCGGGCATGATCATGACAGTTGAAGAATATACCTAAATTGGAGGTGGGTAAAAGAGAATCTTTATTATGATAAACAATTAAAAGTTAACCATAGAGGGAAAATTGCTTATGGAGAAAAATTGTAAAAGGATGAAGATTAAATTGCATACTATTGTAGAATAAACACTCAGACTAATAGCAGTATAGCATATAGCTTATCTAGGATGTCCATCATTTCGTTAATATGGTGCAAGTCCAGTGTCATTGTATAGCTGATCAGAACCAGAAGGTAGGTGACGATAGAATAGATCCACTAGTGTGGCTCTAGATTAGTAGGTTTCTGCGTCATGGTAGGCTTGATGGACTCATCCATATCTTGGGCTGTAGCATGTTCACAGCTAAAGCAGTCGGGATCATTTCTGGTCTTCTGGTAATGATTCTTCTCTATGCTCTGTTCAAATTTTATCCAGTTCATTGGTTGACTAGAGGCAGTAAGAGTAATCCAATCACGATATTTTGGTCCAGGCCAAACTTTCGTCACGTGTATACTGCCGAAGGCATAAGTGTTATAATTGGCACATCAGTGGGGAGAATGATTGCACATTTTTATTAGGGCCTATGACCTCTGCTTAAAATCACATACTGAGAAGCTTGTTCCAAGCTACTACTGTTCTCTCATGTACCTCCTGATCTTTTTCCTTTCTGGTTTGGGATTATGTCCTCTAACCCTCAGTTGAAGTGTTTGTAGTGTGTATCAATATCTTATGAAGAACTTTTGAGACAAACCTCTTAAAAAAGTATTTCTTAAAAATAGTAACATGTTCTATCAGATACTGTTTTATTCAAAAAAAAAAAACAATGGTTCCAAGGAAAATTACAGCCTTGTACAGTAGCACCATATGGTGTTACATGAAGTACTTGGGGCTCCATTATATAGAACTATAGGGACTTCATGTGCCTCCACATAGGTTCTCTGCACATGACTTTACCATGGCATGGCTTCTTATAATGCATAATTCCATTTGTAACTGTAGTTTCCCTTGTACTAAACATTGTACAGTGTAATATTGGAGTCATTCTTAGAGGTGGATACTGAGCTTAGCCTTCATTCACCAGGTGCAAGTATTTAGCAAGCTACCCTAGTCCAGTGTCAGACTGCGGTGCCTGGAGACCACCAGTAGAGCTGCTTCTTGGGGCCCACTAGTGGAGTTGATCCTTGGGACCCACCAATGAAGTTGGTTCTTGGCGCCCCTTTTGCAGCTCTTGTACATGACTGCATATACTGTATATGACTCTTGCTTACTGCATATCTTTCTCTTCCTTGCTCCCTGAAAAGCAGCCCCAGGGTTGCTATTCTCAGGGGCACACCATCCCTAGGGGCTAACTGGGGGTTTCCTCTGTCCCCCTTTGGGCCTGTCCAAACCTCCCCTACCCTTATGTCTAATTACAGTGTTTAAAGCACAGTGTCTTGTTGGCACACTCCTACTCTGAGTCTTTGGTGTTAAATAGACAAGAATCTCCAGTACCTCCTGGGTGTCTGGGTGCTGACCCAACATCAGTGTCTGTCCTTGTTATCTCTCAGTCAGCCTGGGATCAGCTCTGTTGCCTTTATAAGTGTGATAAACTAGCGGGAAAACTAATAGTGACGTCTATTGTGTTCTGTGTCTCAGTCCAAGCTAGGGGGGAGGCACAACACTTATCAGCCACATCTATAGTCTCCACAGGGAGTGACATGACATTTCTCCAGCTTTAGTAACAGCATCACATACCCAGAAACTGACTGCAAACTCATATGTCAGGCAGAAGGATAGAAAAGTTTTCAAAATTGAAATAGAAATAGACAGCATAAAGAGGAACTTGTATAGACATCTTACATTTTTTAGCAAAACATGTTTCATAACCTAAAATGGAAAAAGAGACCTGTATTTTACCTGCATTTGAGTTGCTCCTTAGCAATACATTATAACTATGGATGCTGGCAGAATAGGAGCTCAAGTCTGTTGTTAAGGAGCAACTGGACATAATTCAGACTGTCACTGACTTTTTTTTTAACAGTAAAGATGAAGTTCCTCTTTAAATGAATCTGTAGAATCTACATTTTCTAATTAGGTTGTTGGAGGGTACATGAGGGAGTCAGTGAAATAATGAATTCTGCTCAGCACATGATGTAAGAATTGAGTATGAAGAGGATATAAAGGTTAGGTTCTCCATAGAGATGATGATGATGCAAATAAAACCATGAAACTTCCTGTAGATTATTTCAATCAGGCACATGGCACTTCTCACTTTTTTAAGTGACATGATGCACTATTTCAGTTACACTATCTGTAGGATTATATTTGCAGCTTACATTCTTCTATAATTCTTAAAGAGAAATTATGAGTGTACTGCATACTGGTTATACATTGAACACAATAATACAATATGCAGTAAGCCTCTAAGCCCCATCTAGTGGTGACTACAGGCAGGTAGAATTTTATCATTTGATCAATGCAGAGATTTTGGGAGACATGTATGTACAGGGCTACACCAGTATTCTGGTGTCCTTTCAGGCCAAAAACTGTCGCAGCCCTGTTCTCTAGATGTATGAGCAGGCGCACCCCAAAATTATGTGCATAATTTAGTCCCCACAGCACTTTGTAATGTGCCTAAGATGTGGGGGCATTCTGAAGGCGCATCGCACCACAAGTGTATGATTCTATACATTTATGACTGTAGGATGCCAAAAATTGATGCTTTACTGCTGGAACAGCTGTGGGATGGAGGGACAGCCACATTGTTTCTGTCTAGGGAACTTTAATCTGATGTATAATTAATGATTTCATACTGACATGCTGCATTCTGCTGCTTGACCACAGATGCCACTGTTTCAAAAGTTTAACCTGTATATAATGTATGATAACACATGTGATGTGTGTGTCATGTAACTGAGAGGAAGTGAAGCAGCAGCCATTTTAGAAAGTGACAATTGGGACTGAGAGACCAGACAGAGGACACACATTGAGCACGATTCTGCCTAGTTTTCTTGCTTCTGTGGAGCCTCTAGTGGTGACAGGATCCAGTAGCAGAGAAGAGAGACCTACTTGTTGTTGTGTTGCTGTTGATGAGAAAGGCACGGAGAGGGAGTGGACGTTGTGCCAGGATCCAGTAGCAGTTAGGAGTGACCGCCATCTTAGATACAAGACTCAGACAAGGGGGACCCTCATCCAGGAGCTGTGACTGTGTTAAATTCCAAGATAGACCCGGGGCGGTAGCATGCACACCAGCCTATGTGTAACTATTACCAGGCCTGTAGTTAGTTTAGTTAGGGCCAGAGTCGTTGTCAGGCCACAAGCGATTATCAGGAACAGTTCCTTATTGGGACATTGAAGTACACCTGACATTGGTGCTGTTAGCACTGCAACACGTTTGCCCGTTACACTTTGATTGTTACCTGTGATTTGGGAATAGTGGGTATAACTAATAAAGTTGTAAGCTGTTGTGCTACACCGCTAGCACCCTCCAACTGCACCACAAACAATTGTTCCTGTTGTATAAGGTATAAATAGGTAAATAACAGTCAGTCTTTCCGAGACCGTTGGTAAGTAAAATTATCGTGTGTCTGGAGAATATTCTTTTGGCAGTGTGCTGTGTAGCACAGGGGCCTTGCTCACACTCTTGTGCAAGTGTTTTGGGGATTGTCGAGTACGCTTTTTGTAAAGTTCAGTAAAGTACATATTTGGTTGAACTGGCGTTGGAGTCGCTTTCCTCGTTAGTGACTTATTTTGGGAATTGTATCCCAGTACATGGCCAGACCAAGTTACAAGTGCTGTACCTGAGCCTGAGTTAGGGTAGTGGAACTACAATGCACCAAATCTATGACTGGCAGTAGAACAGGTTCCTACATTTTGGTGCAATCTACACTGCTTTAAAGCTATTTAGAACTGGCCTCTAAGCGCCGAAATGATACATGTCGCTCTTAGTATTTGAAAAACAGAGCCTGTCTTCTATAGTGATTAATATTAGTTAATCAGAAAAGATTTTGGATCTGTTTGAAATGGTTTTCCAAGGTGGGCAATTTTTTTTAATTAAAACCTACCTAACTCAAAGTTAAAGTAAAAAGAAAAAAAATGTTTTAAAGTGTAAAAAAAATATTTACAAGTTTAAAAGTTACACATATTTGGTATCACCGTGTCTGAAAAAGTCCGATCTATTAAAATATAACATCAATTATCCTGTATGCTGAACACCGTAAAAGAAAAAAAAATTCCGAACACCAAAATTGTGTTTTTTTGGTCATTTCATGTCTCAGAAAAATGTAAATAAATTTAATCAAAAAAGGTGCATGCATTCCAAACTGGTAGCAATAAAAAGTACACTTCAGCCCACAAAATATTCACCCTCATTCACGTCCGTAGGTGTTAGTAAAAAAAAAGTAATTGGTCGCAGAAAATGGCACAACCGTGCAAATATCAAAAATAGATGCTTTGGATTTTTTTTTTTACAGTACCAAGACATAACAGAAATCCTACATGTTTGTTGCAGATGCTATCAACGGGGGTAGCTGAGCTCGGGCCGGGGGCAAAAACCTCGCTCGGGGCCCCCCACCATATGGCCCCCTAGGCAGGGATATAGTAGGTCAGCTCCCACAGGGAGGTTAATAAGATAGGTACGGCAGGTAAATAGATAGGTACAAAGCAGGGATATAATGGTACAGGCAGACACGGAGGATATAGATGGTACGGCAACCGGCAGTAAAAGTGAGGTACAGGAGGTATTAGTGAGGTCAGGCAGGGATATAAGTGTGGTTCGGAGGGGGTGGTATATAGTGAGGTCACAGGGATATAGTGAGGTACGGGGAGGTATAAGTGTGGTACAGGAGGGGGTTTAGTGGGTACAGGCCCGGAGGATAAGTGAGGTACAGGCAGGAGGGATATATGAGGTACGGGGGGTTATAGTGGGAAGGCAGGCAGGGAAATATTGGTACAGGCAGGGCGGTATATAGTGTGGTACAGGGAGGGGGTTTTAATGGGTACAGGGAGGAGGTAATTTGGGGGGTAAAACGGTTATTGGGTACAGGCGGCAGGTAATAGTGAGGTACAGGCGGCGGTATTATGGGGTACAGGCAGGCAGGTATATAGGGGTCAGGCAGGCAGTATTAGTGAGGTACGGCAGGTAGCAAAATTAAAACCTAAATTACCTTTAAATTCCGGCTGCTATGCACGATTTGCCGCCTGCTCGGTGCAGGCGGCGGTGATATCGGCCGTTAGTACAGTGAAGGGCCCCGGCGCGATGAATCATTCATCGCGCGGCTGCCCCCTCGGCCGCACAGTCTCATAGGCTGTGCGGGGGAGGGGCGTCCCCGGGGTGGCGGGGTCACCAGGGACGCTCCTCGCTGCACAGCCCTTTACACTGTGCGGGAGGGGCAGCCGCCGATGAGATGATCTCATGGCCCCGGCCCTTCCGTACTAAGGGGGCCGGTTCAGTGATGCCCGGGCCCCTTACTTCTCGCCGCCTGAAACGCGCAGGGGTAAACGCTGCGTAGGGCTCTAGTGAGCCGCGATGCGTGTGGGCGAGTGGGGGCCCACGGGGCCCCCTTGGCTCAGGGGCCCGGTCGCAAGTGCGACCACTGCGACCCCTGTAGCTATGCCACTGCGTATCAACCTGTAGAATACAGATAACACATCATTTTTACCGAAGATTGAACACCGTAAAGACAAAACTCCACAAGCATGGCGCAAGTAAGTTTGTTTTCACATTTTGTACCACTTGTTTGCTGCATATTCTATGGCAATATGAATAATATCATTAGAAAGTACATCTTGTCCCGCAAATCAAAGCCCTCATGTGTCGATGTAGATGGGGAAAAAAAAAGTTATGGCTCTGGGAAGGTGAGGAGGGAAAAACACACCTCAAAAAAAAAAAAATAGGCCTCGGTGTTAAGGGGTTAAATTATTTTTTACGCCATTTACCTTTCACACTTAATAACTGGTTACATTAATTCTACAGGTGATTGTGGTTGTGTGGATGTATGTAATGTATGCATGATAATTTTTTTAGTAAATATTTATTTAATTTTTTTCCACACTTTTTATGTTTCTTACTTTTTTGTAAAATCCCACTAAGGAATAACTATTGTACACTTTTTTACAACACAGTGTGCCCTGACAGCAGACTCACTATGCAGACAATCCTGGGGCTTTTCTAGGTCCCGAGGGTTAACTGTATAGACATTCCCCATGCTCTATCAGGCACTCAGAGTCTTGGTGACCCAGTAGGGCAGGGGAATCTGCTTTGATAATGCTATGGTCACGGACCATAGGGAGAAAGAGATACATACATATAAATACAAATGGAAAGAAGGGAAGGCACTCTCAGCTTGCTTATTGTGTTTATATGGTGCCGGTCTATAGGTCGGATTTCCCACATGTAAGCCAAAATCAAAATATGACCGCATTCAAATAGAAAGCAAATCAAAATTATTTTTATTTCAATCCACAGGCTCCGCATGTATAACAGATATAGGTGACTTTACATATATGACGTTTCGGTCAAGAGACCTTTATCAAATAGTCACAAGTTTAGGGCAAAGAGAAGAGAGTAAACGGGCTGCAGCCCAGTAAGAAAGGGGCCGGCTCCTTCTCTTCTGGGCTGCGGCCCATTTACTCTCTTCTCTTTGCCCTAAACTTGTGACTATTTTGAAAAAGGTCTCTTGACCGAAACGTCATATATATAAAGTCACCTATATCTGTTGTACATATAAATACATACATATACTGTGTGCTACTGGACAACCCTTTTAATAAATCTCCCCCATTATTTTTAAGTGCTGTTTGAGATTAGCTTCAAAAATAGTAGGCACAAACAGGTTTTTGGATGCAAAAACAATAGGGTGTTTATTTACACGGCAAATCAAACAAAAGTGGTTATACAGTTATACAGCATCCCGTTACAGTCCATACATAGCACAGGCAGGTGACTTAGCTTCAGCCATATAGACGTATGTCAGAATACGAACGTGTGGTGAGGTTTAACTCCACTTCTTGGTTGCAGGACAGCGTCCTAGAACTCCTTTCCAAACTCCCAACTGCAGCACTCTCTGGAGGGCCGTGGCAACAGAGTGCTTAGGTTACACTCCTCACCTGAGGGCTGCAGCTAGCAGGCTTTTAAAGGCCTCAAAGAGGTCCAGCAAAAAACTCAAACCGGACCATGGGGACAGCATCCCACCCTCGCTCCAGCCGTCCCAGAAAAGGAGCCCATGATAGCTACGTAGCAGCTATACTACCTAAACAAACGAGTCAGTGACCTAACGTCACTAAGATGCTCTTTTTCTCCACCAAGCTCCTTGGACTATTGTGGCACAGATTGCAGATCTGGTGCTGCCGTTTGGTTACATGGAAAAGCTGGGGTGTACTGACGGAGCGTCCAGCGAGACATTCTTGAAACCTCAACAGCCCATATAGCAACCTTCTTGGCACATATTTACCATCTATGACTTCCAGCCGGTTGCCTACAGTGCATTGAATGAGAAGTGCATGGTGCAAATAGTTAAAAGCAAAGTCTAAACTCCTCACTGATTATATCACATCTTGAAGGTTTTTGCTGTCACAGAAGTTGATGATTTTGTGCTCAGGGAAAGTTTATAATAACACATACTCATGTCAGCAATCCTTGTGCTGAGCCAGCGGAGCTGGGAGGGACAGGTAGCTGGTGCAGTGGTGTCCAGCTGGGTCTTCATGGGGGGAATTCATGATTGTGGTAGATATGACTGACACATAGACAGCTCTTGTCTGAATATTTACTATGGAAATACTGTATTTTGTCACCGTTTTATGATTTTAAGTAGGACAGACATAAGTCTATGAAATGAGCATCTTTATTATGTTAATGTCTAATGATGGAACCCTTGGGCAAGGCATACAGTTGGCCCGAAAGACCAGCCCTTTTCCCTTTTTGGCAGTAGCTCAGTGACTACATTAGAGTGTCTGCAGATTAATATTCTCTTCTGAAGAATGGGGACACATTAAATTGAGCAAAGTATAATCGGGGGAAGGGGCATAGGTTGTTTCACGTTTTAAACAAGGGGTTTGTTGCCCCAAAGTAATTAGGGGCAATTTTATGAGTAAAAAATTTTTGGGGCAGAAGGTGTGGGGCACAGCTAATTGTATTAATCAGGCACCAATTGTCCCCCCTGGCGATTTCCCGGGGGACCATCTTTCGGCCAACTCAGGAGGCCCCCAGGGCCAATCAAGCCTTCAAATTTTTACTCTTCAACAGTTGAAAGATAAGGCAGAGCAAAGAGCCATTGGCTCCCTACTTCACTAACTATTCAAGTGGGCTATGGCACAGGCGCCCACAAGACTTCACGCTGCCCATGTGAGTTACTGATCCTGAGTTATAGCATGTATAAAACCAGGTTCAAAGTGCGAAAAAAGGGATTTTTAGGGTTTGCCCGAGGGGAAAATCCCAAAAAGAATATAGTTGCAGCAAAATTGATCATTCTTATACACATGCCACAGAAAACTATCAAATTGTAACTTGAGATGCAGTGTCAATTTTAATTCCTCAGCATTTCAATTATTTCTACAGATTTCTAACGTGAATTTTAGTGGTTTTGGGGATTGCGTTGGCTATCGAGACATCGATAGTCTTCGGCCGCTATCGAAAGGTTTTTTTGTAGTGAGCACGTTTGCCGAGACCATTAAAGTCTATGGGGGGAGAAAAACACCCTTTATTATTACACCCAAACAAGGTGGAGAAAACTGAAATTAACATCCACAACATCAAAAGGACATGCTACATCACAACCCTTAGGTTAAAAAGTCACAGAAAAAAAGTCACAGCCATTTTTTATCCCTTTCTTGTCCCCCAGCCTGCCCTTAAACCTGCTCACCCCCAAAATTTAAAAGTGCCAGAAGGGAGTATGTTTTAACCATCAGTTTCTTAAAATGGACATTGAAATTTCCCTTCCTGGGGGAAACCAAACATGAGCCCCAAACCCGCATGCCCCCACATTTAAAAAGTGCCGAAAAAGGGTCTTTCAAAACCCCCATTTTAGTTTCACTGGGGCATTGATATACACCCCCGGGA